>CAEFZY010077506.1:0-53922 GCA_903066815.1 Brachyrhaphis roseni
AGAGAGAGAGAGAGAGAGAGAGAGAGAGAGAGAGAGAGAGAGAGAGAGAGAGAGAGAGAGAGAGAGAGAGAGAGAGGGGAAGGCTGATGACTTGGAAAAAATGACACTAGTGTGACTTTTCAGTCAGCTGACACAGAGGTGAAAGAGGTCAACACAATATTTTAGTGAGGACAGTGACATGAGAAAAGAAAGGAGGAAAAGCCAAACTGAAAGTGTGACCCTCACCATCTGCTCCTTTTGGTACGAAGGAAGCTGTGATAATGTCAATGTCAGCGCAGTTCATCACGATCTGATTTGTAGCCTGTATGACCTGTAAATATTGACAGAAAACAGTTTAATCTACAGTCACAATGTCAAAGACAGACATGATTTATGTTTGCCGAATGCGACGTGTGAGAAAAGCTCACTCATGCAGCGTCTGAGTATGGAAAGCCCTCAAGACCAAAAATAGTGTGGAAATTAACATGTTCTAAACTGTAAATGGCTGGATGAGCTGGTTTAAATTTTTTTTTCCACATGCAAATGTGTTGTGAATCTCAATGCACATTACCAACAAACATTTGACACCAAAATAAAAAAACAAAACACAAATAAAATAGATACCGAAGTTCTGAATCCAATTCTTTTGTTACAGACACTTTGTTTTTATTGTCTCTGTCAGTCTTTCAATCATGGTAAAAAGAAAGTGAGCAATTTATTGATTTACTGCTTATTGCGATAGACTTAATATGGTCTCCCTAATAAAACTCCCTCTATAAAAGTCTAGTTCTGCTCTATTTAGCTCAACTCTTTTCTGGCATCCAGCTTGCAAGGAAACCCAAAGTGTAAATGAAACTTTGTCTGAATCTTGCACTTTGCACTGAAATAGGATCAGAGCCTGGAACACATCCAACGTGTCTAAATGTTTAAAAGCTAAAAACAAAACTATTCCCCAACCCATCCAGCACAGAGAAAGGCGAAAGAAAGACACGCTTGGTGCATGGTTCTCAAACTGTGGAACCAGGGCCTCCTGTGGTACTCAGGCTCACTTTAGTGGGATTGTGAAGAAGATGTGAACTTAAACTTGAATCCAGTAATAAATTAATCAGAATCACTTAAATGCATTCCAGTTCCAAGTTGGGAACCCAGATAGATTTGCTCAAAGCTTCATCCAATGATAATGTCAACAATATTAGCAATACAATGATTAAATCTGAAAGATAATATAACTTCAGCCATTGCTACGTTGTTTGATGAATGGTTGCCAGATTGGATTTTGGAGTTGTGTGACCACATATATGGAAGTTATAGACCTTGACGCAGCTCTCCGAGGTTCAATTCCTGACCCCCAGACACCATTTACTACCTTCCCTTTCTTTTTCTGCCCTTCTACCCATAAACTAACACAAAGAAAACAACATCCCTCCAACTTTATTACTCAGAAACCCAACATCTAAGGACTATTACTTAAATTTCCAATCCTAAAGTTGGAAAAATTTAACTTTAATGTAAAACAAGTAAAATAATAAAACAGAATCATTTAATAATTTATGACAACAAGCTGAAAAGTGCAAGTCTTTGTTGCAGCACTGCTTTGTAAAGTCTTACATGGAAAAGTTGAGGATTACTGCAGCAGATCGTTCTAAATTGTGACGCAAAAAAATGTGAAGAAACGACTGTGAATTTATTGTTAGGGCGAACAGACGCTGGTGCACTGTAACAGTGACATTGACAGTTTGTAGCACAGGAGTTTTGACACGGCTGTCAGCTGTGAGACTGACAAGGCGGAAAACCGGCTGCAATTATGAAACATGACAGAAGGCAGAAACACAGACTGCTGAGCCTTTGGAGCACATTACGTTAACCCGCTGACACCTTATGCAACGCAAACTTCTCACCTCAAGACATGGACTGAACCAGGGTTGAAACTTTATTTTAAGATAAATGCTTTTGTAGAGATTTTGTGAAATGTTTTTTTTTTTTTTTTCTTAATGTTTGTAAAAACTGAGGAATGATGCTCCTGTGTTTGAAATCAACCATCAGGACAGTTTGCAAGTGAAGGCAGATGCTTAAACCTGAAAAGACATTTAAAATGCATTTCAAACTTTGCCAACAGTTGGATGTACATAAGTGATAGTGTGTAGTGTCTTTTGAGAGGGAAGCGCCTCCCTCTCTAAACTGCCTCTTGTCTATATAACGGTATCTACATTTTGTGATGGCAAAACAAGTGACCATCTGATTTCAGTCCAGCTTCTTAAAAAGTTGCTTTTAGAATTACAAAATCTGATTGTTGCAGAATTTGGTGCAATTGCGGATTGTGCAATCAAACAGCAGACGTGGAGGGGACTCAAATTGGAACATTACAAATAAAATAAGCGTCAGAAATCAGCAGCATGTGATACTTCATCTACTATGACTGAATGACACTAAGCCCAGCAGGACCCTCCCTATGTGCGCTAATGGTGAGAAACATCAAATGTACACAGCAAACAGATGCTCGTTGTGTGCTCTCTTTCAAGTACCAGTTCTAACTGGCTGCACAAACCGTCTGTCATCATTACCCAAAACACCTGCAACGCAACACCTGTTCACCTTTACTTAAGCTGATATGTTGCTGTAATTACTTTGCTTTGAGAATACAACAGATTGACTGGTGAGGATGCGATGACAGAAATGGCAAAATTATGGGGGAAAAACATGATGTTAATAGGCACGGTTGATTTTGATGGCTGTCGTGACTTTGTAAAGTTCATGGAAGCAGTTCTAACTGGCTGCACAGATTGTCATCATTTCTGAAAACACCTGTAACGCAAGTACTGTTCACCTTTAAACAAGTAAGCTGCTACCATTACAACTGCCGTGCTTTGAGAGTGTGACAGGTTGACCATGAAAAAGCTTAAACATCCTTTGGGCTTTTTGTGATCACACTTCCTGATGATCCAGTTGATCAGCAGCCCATAGTGTCAACTACGAATCTGCACTTAGTTTTCCCTCCTGACGTTACATGAAACGTCATTCTCCATGACTCTGAAATACTTTTGGTAAATAAAATGCATATTCCATTAAAATGTTAAATTTAAACTTTTCCATATCTACTGTCAAACAGTGGCACTACATTTGCTTTGAAAATATTCTGCAATATAAAAAAACAGGAGCACCACAGGGGACAATACTCTGCCCACTCCTTTTCACTCTGTACACCTGAAACTTCCACTTATAGTCACAGTCCTGCCATCTGCAGACATACTCCAATTACACTGCAGTTGTCAAGCGCATCATATATGCACAAGACATTGAGTACAGAGAGCAGGTGGACCGCTTGGTGGCATGGGGTGGAAACAATCATCTCTTCTTGAATTTAAAAACAAAAGTGAAGTTTCAGGAGAAACAGGAATGTGTCAAACAAGCAGCAGTAAAACAAAGCAGACTGTACTCCTGGTACTTTAAGTCCTTTAGCGTTTCCAACTGTATACAGCATTTTTTCTATAATCTTGTGGAATGTGTAAGCACTTCTGTCATCATCTGTTGGAGTAGCAGCATCACAGCCAGTACCTTAAGATGTTTTCACACCAGACAGTCCCGTAGATCCGGTTCCATTGCAACATTTGAACACATAAACACAACAAGAGCAACTTCCTTCTTCACTAAATGTAAACAAAGATGAAGCAGTCAGGTTTTGGCATTTGTAAGATTTCACTTTTGTCGTTTGTAAAAGACCACGAGTGTTACACTCATGCTTTGTTTTGTTTTGGTTGCATTTACCCAGAATGCTATGCACTATAGACTACTTCCTGCATTTAGAGCGGTCTCCAATCCGCTTGGCGTTCACATATGTGTTGCCAGAGTTTACTTCAACTGAATCGAAACCTAGATTTGTAGCCAGACCAGAGTTCACATTTTTGGTCTGCATCAGAGTTTGATTGCACATTGACATCTCCCCAAACAAAATGGACTTTCTAGGCAAATGAACTAGAGTTTGATTAAAGCGGACTAAACGTGGCTGGTGTGAATAAACCCTTGAAAGCTGAACAAGATGATAAAGTTGACTACGTGCTGGGTCCTACTGTGGAACCTCTGGAGATGACGGTACAGAGGAGGACATATTGGACAACATGGACCATCCTCTTCACAAGACCAGTAATACAACACCAAGTCATTTCTATGTAAAACCACCTGCAAGTCTTTTAGGGTATATCTCTACCGACTTTGCTCGTCTAGAGACTCACATTTTTGCCTGTTCTACTTTACAAAATGGTTCGTGTTTGGTCATGTTAGCTGGACGGTGTCCTCGAACAAAAATAATCAAATCTTGGGAATCATTTCCAGCTTGGATCTGAACTTTGGGGTATTTAAACACAAGAATACTCTCTTGATTGTTTAAAGTCTAGTCTGTTGCTGCCTCCAGTGTCTTTGCTTTGTTTTCTCCAACATTGACCTGTATTAGCTCCAGCCATCTTCCTATCAGCACTGAATCTCTGTAACTCCTCCATAGTCACTAATAATTTCTTTCTTGCTTCTGAATTATGCTCTTGTTGCAAAGCCTGTCAGTTTAGGTGGGTACCATAGATTGCTATCTTCACAATTGTGTAGTAATTTATTTTTGGATGGTTCTTCAAACATCATTCAGCAAAAATCTTCCAAACTTGGGATATTGTTTTATAACCTAACATTGTTTTAAACGTCTCCACAGTTGTGCGGTGGGTTCCTTGGCCTTCAAGGAACACATAGTAACAAACTTCTGATTTAATTTCACAGAGGTGGAATGTATTTAATAATTACGTAACTTGGAAGGCAATTGGTTTTTCTGAATTTTAATATGAGATACATCTCGTGCTGAATACAAACAGCAGAATATGTTGCAAAATATATAACATATCGTCTCAGTGTGCGCAGTATTCATATTGCAAAGTTCTGTTTGGAGGGCAATAATTGTTGGCTAATATTTTCCAAGTGATGGAAGGACTGGTGAGAAAGATTTCATACCTGACTGTCATCTCAATATTTATCAAGAGCCAGATTTTCTAACATTGTGCAACACAGTTACAAAACTACAAAAATCTTTAGACTTGAAATTGTAAAAATTCAAGTCTAAGTGAATTTGTGGAAGGAAAATGATGCATTTTCCTTCCACTTAATCATGCACTACTTTACTGTTTTACTTTGTGTCGGTTTATCACACAGGATGCAATAAAACACGCTCATGTTTGTGGTGTTAACTGGACAAAATGTGCAGAAGTTCAACAAGTATATTTACATTTCCAAGGCACAGCTAGTTATACAGAGTACTATTTGCAAATCCACATGTTTATACAAGAAATTAATAAACTGGGTCTTGAATTATGTTCTGTTAATGTGCAGTGAGGGAGAGTTTACAAGCAGGGACATGTTTGCACAGGTGGCTGATTTGTTGGTGGCCACACAATGGGCGGAAGTGCACACTATGCAGAGCTACTGATTTTTTATTTATTTTTTTAATAGTTCCCTATTTTACATTAATATTGGTTTTCTTAATTATACATTGGGTTGTACAGAATTATAATATACACAATGTTGAGTAGTGTAGCCAAAAACTGTAGTCAAGTTAAAGTACCGTCACATCAACATATTTTTAATCCAGTACGAGTAAAAATTAGCCGTCCAAGAAATTACTTAGTGAAAAAATATTTGATACAAAAAGCTACTTAAGTAATGAGTAGCTGATAGCAGCTACTCATGGATATTTTGACAACATTTTTAATATTTAAAAATGCTGTCAGACAGAAACAAACGATAACGTTATGTGCAAATTATGATTCTTCAGATATTGGACATGAACAAATACTTTAACATTAATTTAAACAGCCTATCTATAGCACCCTCAATAGTTTTTTTTAACAGTTATTGGTGGTATTTATGTATCATTTTTAGGGATATAAATACCCTAAAAATGATACGCTGTTTAGGAGCGTACATATTACGCTCCTAAACAGCCTAATCATATATGGGTAGTGTGGCAAAACACTGTACTGAAGAAAGAGTATCACAACGTCAACATATTTTTACTCCAATAAAAAGTGGCAGTCCAACAAGTTACTCAAGAGTACAAAACATATTTCACAAAAAGACTACAGAAGTACTGGAGTAACTGATCATAACCTGATTTAATATTTAAAAATGATGTCAGATAAATAAAAATATAAAGTTACACCAAAATTGTAATATTTAAAGACTAAAATAAAATAAAAAAATTCAAAATAAACTTAAGAAAAAATATTTCCAAATCAAATTGTTTACTGTTAAACTTATAAAACTAATACTTAAAGAAGATAGTGTTTATATGTTAAAACAAGGAAAAGTACTTCCAGTGACAATAAATAAATACTACATTTTTTATCTCTAAGTGGCACAAAAGGTTCAGCAGTCAGACAATAATATAAGAACAACAGAGAATGCTTATGTTAAAGTCACACGGCCCAATCTGCCATGGGGAATGCAGTCCGAAAAGACGGTTCTCCCTGGCTCTGGTCCATTCATGCCTCATTCTAAGGGGGACAATATCACTATCTCCTTCAATAACTCTCCAATTAGCAATATTTTCTATTATTTCCACTGTAAACTTTATGCTTTCTATATCCATAAAAGCTGCATCTAGTCTGAGAGAATTCTGCCAACAACTAAACGTTCTTATTCTCCTTCAATTAACTTTTTACACATATTTAAAAAGTACTCCTACATCAGTCATTCTGTTTCTTTTTTGTGCATCTGCGCTGTCTTAACCTCGAGTCGGTTGTGGCAGATGACCCCTCAGTCTGAGCCAGGTTCTGCAAGAGTTTTTCCTCCATAGATCACTACATGTTTGTTCAATAAGAAAGTGTGCTGCAAGGTCAATGACACAATGTAATCAGCTGGGTTTCCTTAGATAGAAAACATTTTAAACTAATTTGAATAATTAACTGAACTCCATGCACTGTTTGACAAGTAGGATCTTGTCAAACAGTGCAAGGAGTTTGCGACCTTCAGTTAACACACCCACAACTGCAATGTATGTATGATTGAAGTGCGTTGAGACGTGTTGTGAATTGGCAACAACTGAAAACTAAATTAACTGAGTATTTGTAACTAGATGCTACTCATCTTTCTACAACTAAACTGGCGTTACAACGGGCAACTGTCAGACTGGGCGAGCGAGTGGGAGGGAGCGACACGATGTTGCCATGATTTAGCAAACACTTGACAGCATTAGCTAGCTGTACCTCGGCTTGTTTGAGACAGTAATAATCATCATTAAAGTAAGATTTAGTTGTTAGGTGATCTAAACTGGTCTCACGTTAGACTTGCAGGCGGACGCTGTTAGCATGAAGGCTAACTTTGAAGATATTTAAACGGTAGGCTATGCTAACATGAGAGTGCAGGTCTGCTGCTACCTTCTGCACAGCTGTGTTAGCTTTAGTGACTAGCCCATTAACAATATACAGAAGTCTCTTGCTGCTTTTCAGGCCAATGCGAAACGCTTACAGATTTACATTAGCGACCTTCAGTTAACACACCCACAACAGTTAGCGGGCTAGTTGTGAACAGTTACCCGAGATCAGTGAACCACGATAAATTGGCTAGCGAGTGGCAACGTTAGCTGGTCAGATTACGTAACAAAATCCCTGCCTGGCAGGCTCAGACAACATCATCCATGTCTGAAGCCAAGCAACTTACCTCCACTTCTGCCTCCAGCTTGCCGTCAAAGGTGAAGTCGATCAGATCTGGCTTCAGACACAACCCATAGTTGACGGGGCAAACGTCAGTAGGTAACCGCACGAAGGGCCTTCTTTCGGGCATGGTTCCTGATTTTGGCCGCTTGCGCTGCTGAACGAGGAACTGTGTGTAGTAGCGCCGTTTATCTTTGCGATTTTTATGAACACGGAATTGATGAAGTTGGGATTCGGCAGTGCGGATGGACAGTAGCTGGTGACTGTATGCGTGAAAAGCAGCGGAACCGTGCGTCCGAAGAGCAGCAACATGAACTGAAAACCTTTCAGCGCTACTCTTCGCTCTTGTACAGCCCAAACAACTTCGCTTAATCAGCGTCGAGTTCAAGAGAAGTGACGTCATCGCGTCCAGGCCTACGTTCAGAACGTGTGTGAGGCAGCGCAGGCAACAGACTTTTTCTTTTTTATTAATCAATATTTACTAAAGATTTAAAAACGGAGGTGACAAAATAACTCATGTTATAAACAATAAACAATAACAATAAACATACGAGAAGTACCATGCATAAATAAGTGCTATAACAATATAAAGATGATTATTTGACAAAAGATAGAATAAAATGTAACTTAAGAGTTTCCAGCTGTACGTTTTAGTGACGACAAAAGTTCTATATGAAAACAATCAAATAGTCTGGACTTTAGAAATCTAGAAATTACGAAAGCAGTAGCAGAGAAATGTATAGACATTTGATGCATGTACAAAAACATTTGTCATTTTTTAGAATGAATGAGAAACTGCTACTATAATGTGCGCAAATAATTAAATTAGGTCCATAAGTTGAACTAACAATTATAAGAATTACACTTTTTATTAGAAAAATCCACCAGAGCCTTGAAAAAACGGCCAATGTGTTGCTTTTAATTTGAAAGGGTTTTCCCGGAAGCTGCTTTTCACTTTCCGGATAATTGGGGCAAGATGGCGACATCCATAACGAGGACGTTTGGGTCTCTTCGTATCGTTGCACACAGAAACTTAAAGGTACTATGATGTTTGATGAGATTGTCATAAAGTCAGCATGCTAACAAAGCGTTATTTTTTTCCCCTATTTGTTTTGAACATTGTATAATGTTTAGAGGCCTTAGCATCAACCTACGATGCTCACGTTTTCGGCAGAAAATTTGTAATACATGTGTATAAATTTCCCTGTTTAATAAATAAAGTTAGAACAAAAATATTACAATAGTTTAATACTGACAGCATTTCAATACAGATTTGGTTTAATCTAGAAGAGGGAGAGAATGGAGCTTAAAATCAATCACATGTAACTGGTATTGTTTGCTGGGATGTAATTGTGAACAAACTGAGCTCTTAAGATTTAAGGTTGTAGCATCAGATTGCAACAATGGAAACATTACAATAATTCTCTGCACTTTTACAGTGTAAACTTCCCAATTCCTTTGAAAATTAAACAACAAACACCATGTTGAAACTGTCAAATCAATTTTAATACTATTTTCATTCTCAATAAACAGAGATGCAAAATTTAGATATATGGTCTGGGTTAAAAGTATAGCATATTGGATGGTTTAGGGGCCTGACACAGCAGCTTAATCAACTTTCTGTTGGCCCGTCTCTTTTTGTATATAATATTGTTAAATATGATAAAGTAGTTTTTTAACTGCTTAGTCTCCATTAAGGCCATGTTTATTGTCATTTAGCTTAGCATTATGAACCATGTATCAAACATTTGGTGATTAATCACTTCTTTAAATTTCCACTCTCAGAATGCTGATTTAGTTCTGGATGTACGGCATCCTGGCCCACTTTTCCTGCCGGTTCGGACCAAGAAGAGGTACTTTATTCCTCCAGCGGTGGGCCTGAGGGGGAAGAAGGAAGAAAACCCAGAGGCTAAGGCTCGAGCAGCTGGCATCGTCTTCCGACAGCAGTACTTAGAGAGACCCATTAACATCGCCTGCTCAGGTAAAGTTAGTTGCATGAGTGACTTAAACTCTTTTCTTGTTGAAAAAACATATTCTTGTTGAAAATTTCATCTGGATTTAAGACGCACATTAAATGATCAGTTTTGTCCTGTTTTCATCAGCGGGAGTGTTTGACCCGTACATCCCTCCAGAAGGAGACGCACGCCTTTCCACTCTGTCTAAGGAAGGCCTGAGACAGCGAACAGAACAGATACGACAGAGCGCCGCATCACAACTCGCGTAAGTCTGGTTTTCTCTTCATGTTCTGTTGTTAATAATCTGTGAAAAGTTTGATCTCCTCTATCTCCTCTCTGCGGTGCCGTCTGAAGAAATGCACAGCTCAGGATAAAAAATAACCAATCAGAGCCAGGAGGAGGGTCTTAGCGCTGTCAACAAACCTCATGTACTTGGAGCTAAATGTGCTAATGGTGGAGAAACAATTTATTGTTTCAGAAAAACTGCTTATCCACCGTCATTGGCGGCTATGCTAACTAGTCTTAGCATTCATGACAGGCTGTAGCGTAGCTATAGCGTAGCAGAGATCAAGTGGGAAGGAGAAGTGTGGATGAGCAGCGCCACATGAGATTCTGATTGACAGCACTAAGATCCTCCCCCTGGCACTGACTGGTTGTTTCTAGTTAGCACTGGTAAAAGGCAGAGGAGATTGAGATATTTTCTTTTTCTTCCACAGATAGTTTGTCTCATACCATAAAGTCACTGCATAGTTTTTCAACATATATGCAAAACAAATATTATTTATAAAATGTATACTGCAGCTATATAAAATAAGGATTTTTAAAATCTTCTTTCAGGATTCGTAAAATCAAAGAATACGATTCACAGTTCAGCACAAAGACGTTTGCAGAGCAAGCTCAAGAGATCTTCATAGAGGCTCACAACGCCCTGACACAGTAAGAAGATGAACTCTTGCCTCGTTCCCCTCCCCCTGCAGACGGCTGATACAGGCAGCCAACAAAATATGTTTATTACTGTGAGGATTGTGTTTGAAGCTCGAGATATCCTCACACTGTTCTCAGATCTGCTGATGAAACATTAACTGTCATAATAAACAATAATAAACTGGTGAGTAATTTATAAGGGCCATTCTGGGTCCGTTATCTTGTTAGTGCTCAGTTAGTGTTTTCCTGTACATTTCCATTAGTTATTACATGTTATCCAGTAGGAGCTGCAGGCCATGCAGGTGCACATGTTACTGCTTTTTTAAAATTCTTTTGACCCAGAATAGGATAGCAAATAAATATCTGTGGCAATTTTTGTAGTTACTTTTGATTTGGTACTCAGAGTAATTACAGTGCAACGAGCTGATTTTAACTGGTTAGTTAGTCAGGCTGTCTGCAGTAGTCTGCTGCTCAACAGACACACTGCTGGCAGCTTGTTAACTGTAAAACAGTGTTACTGTAAAAGGGTCTTTTATTGTCAGCTCCATGTTTGTCCTGTTTTTCACGCCTGGAAATATTTCCTACACTGCAAAAACATAAAATCTTACCAAGTGTTTTTGTCTAGATTCTCTTGAAAATATCTTAGTACACTTGAAACAAGACTAAACTAAACTAAGCTATAGGAACTTATTTTAAGACAATAGTTACTTTAGTATTGATTCTAAAAAGTACTAGTTCCAATATTTATCTAAATTAGAACCAGAAAATCAGTATTTTCATCACAAAAACAATCATGAAATCCTGGAGGATCTGCCCACCTGACAAATACAATCATTTACACATCAATCACTAGTCTGCATGTGAACACGTTGCTTTGGCTCCAAACTAACTAGGTGTTTTTGTTTTGCAGCTTCAATAAAGAGAAGCTTCACTCTCTGGTTACAGAAAGATGTTATCCTGTAAGTTTCTCTCTTCCTGAAGTGTCCACCTGTCCCTGCTTCTTTGTCCTAACTACTGTCAGCGCTGTGCTACGGTGTTTGCAGGAGATGACGAGAGGCAATCGTTACAAGACGATCCGGTGGAGGTTTGTCGAGTCACTGGAACCGCCCAGAGTGGTGCAGGCCCGATGCCCCGACATGGTCACTAAAGGCAACCTGTATGGGCAGGTTACAGTTCGTATGCACTCCAAGCAGGTATCACTGTATGTACTATGAGTTTAAGTGTAGATGTTATTTACTAATTAGGTGAGTCCTTAAAATACTTGGTTGCATTTGATTTGATTTTGGGGCATTAGAGTATAGGAGGCTAAATACAAACATATGCCACGCTTTTCAGATTTTATGTTTTTAATATTTGAAAACCATGTATAATTTTTCTTCCACTTGACAAATACTTTGTTTTATTACATAAAATCCGAATAATATACATTGAAGATTCTGTGGGTGACATGGATGCAAACAATTAATCAATTTACGATTAATTGTTGATTAATAATTTATTTGATTAAAATTAGTTCTGATTGATTAGCTAACAACATTGAGTTTTTTAGTGTTGTAATTTGGCCGCCATCCAGCAGAGGGCGCCGCTGGGCATCCTCAAGCAGAGCCGTTGGTACGAGAATCAAGATGGCGGCGGGGAAAAAGAAATGCGGTCCTTTGTGTGACGCAAAATGCACTTTATGCTGTTTGTTTTGAAATATGAACACTCAACAAACTGCTCATGTTTTACTTCATTCGCCCTTTATGTTATGGAAATACAGTCATTCCTCTTGACAAGAGAACATTTATAGGAAAACTGACGCTTTTCTATTAATCGCTAGTCGATGATAAAATCAGTCAGCTTTAGATCAACTCATTACTCGTCAACTAGCAACCAAAGCAAGTGCTGTTTCGGGATTTTTTTGGGGGGGTTATAATCAGGATTTCTGATTAATGGACTTTTTTAAAATGGCGGTTTTCTTTACAGACGTTAGCGATCTATGATCGCTTCGGGCGGCTGATGCTGGGCAGCGAGGAGCAGCCAAAGGACGTCCTGGAGTACCTGGTCATTGAAAGGCATCTGGTCAACCCCTACAGTAGATGGAGGCTGCACGGGAAAATTGTGCCCTCATGGGCTCCTCCCAAAGACCCAGTTATTAAGGTAACTGTCCACTTTGGACCACTGATAGTATTCTTATTTAGACTTTTAGACTGATAATTTTATAAGGACAAAAAATAACAATTGGAGAAAAAGTTCAAAATGGCTTAGATTTAATCAAACAAAAAAAAATGTAGGGGTATTATGACTGGCAACAAACAGCATTTCCTGTTGACGTTTTAGTTTTTACAGGAAGACCAACAAGCACAAGCAGCTTGGAGAAACTAGGCTACAGAGTTAGAATAATGTAGAGATAAACCAGAGGAGAGACATTATTTTATAGCTGAAGGTCATGGAGACCAGCGATCAAGATGTTCCGAGTGCTATTTTACTTTACTTTTTACTGTCACTAGTAGGGTTGAAACAATAAATCAATTATAGAAATAACTGTCAACAAATTGAGTAATTAATTTCATTAATTGAATCTGAACTGGGATATTCAGACTCAAAAAGCTGAAGATGCTACAGATAATCAAGGGTACACTAAAGGAATATACTATTGCAGTGACATGTTTATTTTTATTAAAAATGGAAATTAACTTTCTGTTTACTTGCATCTTTTAATGTATTTTAAACATTGTCTAAAAGGCTTAAGTGGTTTAATCGATTACTACAATAATAAGTTGACGCCCTGGTCACTAGTTTCTTTTTCTTAATTATTAAAAGTAATTAGTTGTTTGTTTTGATATGACCTGCCACTCAGTATAGGTTAAAAAATGTGTTGCATAGATCTGATTTGGACATTTTTTCCACTGATTCTAGACACCATGTCCATCGGTTTGTAACCCAGCCTGTCTTTTTAGTGTTTGGTTGCTCAGTAGTGAGGTTACAGTACATGACATTTGTTGAATAATTTCTACAAATACAATGTATTTGCTTTACAAAATATTTGTAAACTACAAATACAAACTATTATATTTGTAGTTTACAAATATAATTTGTAAACTATTAAATATATATTTAGTATTTTTCTGTTATATAGCGACTTGTCGATAAACACTCCTCTGCTCTGGTGTCTCTTCCAGACGGTTGCCATACCTGGTCCAGACCTGAAGCCATGGGAAGAATTTGATGCCCTCAACTATGAAGTTCCCAAACCAGCAGCAGTACAGTGGAATAAGTAGGTCAGCAAGAGGCGCTGGTCATTAGATTAAACTGAGGACATTAAGGAAATACTCATGACATTGAATTATTGGATGGAGTTACTCTTGCTTGAGGAGGAAACCATGCTTTGTTTTTTTTCTACTTATGTTAAGAAAAAATCTTTTAGGTTTTGAAGGTTGTGAAGAAAAATCTGAGTTTTGGTTCAAACAACCATTTTTTGTTATGCTTGTGAGAGTAATGTTATTTGTACATGCAAGAAATAAAAATGCACAGAGCTCTAGAAACGGAGTGGTTTATTTCTGCACCAAATGTACAAGATGCTGACTTCTGCAATGGAAAATAAATATTGCTAATAATTATGGTTCTACCTGCTTTTCTTCACAAGGCAAATCATGGAT
Source organism: Brachyrhaphis roseni (assembly GCA_903066815.1). Lineage (NCBI taxonomy): Eukaryota > Metazoa > Chordata > Actinopteri > Cyprinodontiformes > Poeciliidae > Brachyrhaphis > Brachyrhaphis roseni. The sequence goes on from CAEFZY010077506.1 coordinate 14,176, forward strand.
TGTGTTGCAGTAATTCATACATTTGTTTAAAAAGACATGATACAAATATGATAGAACTTACAAAATAACTTGACAAACACAAAGTAGTTCTCGGTTTGATGGTGAGTTCTCTGAATAAACCATTTTCTTGCATTCTGAGATGTACACGTAAGCATCATTTCTCTTATGTTGTAGGAATGTTATTATGCCACAAACATGAATTAAATGAAATGTAAAAATTATTAGCATATCATCCTTGGTAGATTTCATTTTGATGAAAAATTTGTATTGATGTTAGACATGGTAAAGTTTTACTTCTAAGGTAAAGAAAGGGTTTCTGTTATTCTGCAAAAAAGTTGATTTTTTTCATTTTCTGTGTTTCTAATTTTGATGGGTTTTATAACTATTTTTAAATCTATACCAAATACCGGAAAAAGATTCAAGAGTAATTCTTTTAGATCTATGCTTCTTGTCATTTGGTTGGAAGCTATGCACTTTTAGTAGTTTTTAAATCTAAAAACATTTTATTGCAAAGCATTAAGCATTCATTGAAAACTAGAGTTCCCATACTGCATTTAAATCTGTCAAAGCTGCAGGTTTAAGATCAGACTTAAACAAGCACACATTAGGCCCATAATAAAAAAACATGACACAAAATACATTTTCATTTAAAATGGAGAGTGAAAGCAGCTGTTATTGCCATTCAATGTGCGTGCAATTACCTGCAGAAGCAACAGAGGATGTAATAAATACGCAAAAGTAGAAAATAAAACTTGTTTGCAAAATGTATCATAAGTAATTGAGTCTCTATGACAGATCTCACAATCCAACTTACACTACATTGTAAAAACAAAAGTCTTGTATTTTGTTTGTCTAGTTTAAATATTTTAATACACTTGAAATAAGACCAAACTAACTTCTAAGTAACATTTCAACAAGGTAAAGGAGCTTGTTTTAAGCCAATAATTCCTTAAATTTGATGGAAATTACTAGTTCCACTGAAAAATTATTTAATTTATAACAAGTTTTTTCCCATGATAAATTAATTTGGCAGTGGAAGCAGAACTTTTTCATCAATATTAAGGAATTATTGACTTAAAACTAGTTACTTGTAAGTTAAATTTGTCTCATTTGAAGTGTACAAAGATATTTGGACTAGAAATTAGACTCAAAATACTTGGTAAAGTATTGTTTTGCAGTGTATAGTTCAATGTTAGGGTTGACCCTAACTCCTGCTAACTCAAATATCAGAAAGCTTTTATTGTTTTTTTCATTTGATTTCACAAATCAGGTGGGAAAATGAGAGCCTCAGCGGCACACTCTGCATCATCTTCCTCATCTTCCTCTGGGATGTTCTCAGGCTCCCATGTAAAGACGTCTGTAGTATTGTCTGTAAATGAGCCTGATGCGCTCCTGATGATGTCCCATGGACACAAAGCGTCACGCCGACCCAAAGCCAAGTTGGCTTTAGACTCGTCCGTCTGCTCCGTGTCCATGTCTCCTGGAGTTTCATCTTCGAGAGTCCTCTGGTTGTCTGTGACATCTGCGTCACTGTTGGTAGACAAAACATTTTCTGCAACAGTTGTGGGAACTTTTACGTCATCTCCCTGTTCTTTGATACTGGATTGACAAACATCTTTGTCTTTAGTTTCTTCTGTCTCCCATGGGCAAACATCTGTCCGTGTGCTGTCTTGCTTTGTCAGCACTTGTGGGTCTTCTGTTTCCCATGGACACACATTTTCTCTAATACTGTCCTGCTTTTTTAAGACATTAGATTCTTCGTTTTCCCACGGACACACATTTTCTCTTATGCTATCTTGTCTTTTTGTAACTTTAGCGTCTTCTGTGTCCCATGGACAAACATTTTCTCTAATGCTATCTTGCCCTTTTGTAACTTTAGCATCTTCTGTGTCCCATGGACACACATTTTCTCTAATGCTATCTTGCCCTTTTGTAACTTTAGCATCTTCTGTATCCCATGGACAAACATCTGCCAAAGCATTGTCCTTGTTTTTGAGAATTTTTGGATCATCTGTCTCCCATGGACAGACGTCTGTCCTATCACTGTCTTGCTTTCTTAACACTTTTGATGGGCTTTGCAGCCCTTGAGACTCCATTTTGGACACTTCCTTTTTTTCACAAGACTTGGTCTCCCATGGACAAACATTCACCCTGTTGCCATCTGTTGCTTCAGTTTTTTCAGATACATCAGGTTTGTCTTGATGGCCAGTTTCCCAGGGACACACATCTTTGTTCACAGTCATTTGCGAAGCAGAGTCTTGGTGTGAAGGTTCTTTGTCTCCTGCTTCCCATGGGCAAATATCTTCCATGGGTTTAGGTGGATCGGGGAAATCCCATGGACAGCTTTCAACTGCTTTGGACAGTTGCGCACTTGCATTCAGGGAAGGGGATGTTGTGTTGTGTGCTTTCGTAACTTTTATAACTTCTGTGGATGAACTGGGATAGATGGCAGATTTCATGACTTCTTGTTGAAAAGGTACCATCAGCGTACCTTTGTTTCTTGCAGGATTTAAGTTTTCATATGTACTTTCATCCTTGTCCTGAACCTCCCAGGGACAAACATTTGCGTATTCACTGTCTTGTCTTATTGAAATTTGTGGAGTTTCTACATTCTCCCAGGGACAAACGTCTACTTTAAAAGATTGAGTTTGTGGATCTTTGGATGTCATAGATTGCGGAGTGACCGGAATATCTTGTGATTCCCAAGGACAAGCTTCAACCCTAGTCTTCTCTTGTCCTCTCAAAGTCCCTTGGTTTTGTGATTCCCATGGACAAACATTTGAGCGCTCCATCACCTGGGATTCCTGCGAACAGATGTTTGCTTTGATGCTCTGCTGCTTCTTTGGTCCTTCTCCTGGTTGTGCAGAACTTGCTCCATCCCAAGGACAAACATCTGTGTAAGACGCATTGACAGTTGGCCTGATGCGATTGCTGCCTCTTCGACGAGTTGAAGGGGTTCTTGAGCTGCTTATAGTCTCCCGGGAACTTATGCTACTACGTTTGCTGCTCTGTCTTGATAGAAACACATGTTCGTGGCTGCCCTCTTTTTGAGGATCATCAGCATCAACAGGGGAAATGCTTGATCTTACAATCACAATCCTTCGTGGGCTTCTATCAGAGGAATCTGTAGAAGACAGTCTGATGGCATTCTGCTTCACAAGACTGGGCTTTCCATCTGTTGTTGACATACTAAATTTCTGCAGTGACTTCTTGTCCATGCTTGGACGCCTACTGGATGATCCAGATACCGGTGTTGTGGAGGCACTCTCCTGGCTTTTTAGGGAATCCTCCCTGTTTAAATGTATCTCCTTACTGAACTTGCTACTGTCAACAGATGACATAAAAGATTTCACAGAGAGCCACTTATTAGTGGTGGTGCGGAAGGATAAGACTCGTTGATCCTTCATCACCTTGGGTCTTGGTGTACCTGGTGCACTTGCAGACACAGTTACTGGGGTTTTAGGTGACACGGTGTCAGCTTGGGAGTTTTTGTCCACTGAAGGAGTCTTCTCAACAGGCAGCAGATGGTCCCAGGGACAAACAAGTGCTTGTGGGGAGGGTAACTCCTTTTCCTCACTGTCCTTTGAGCTTGCGTATGTAACATGCTTTGTGTTCTTGTCCCCAGATTGTTCTGGTTCCACCTCCCAGGGACAGACCTCAGCCTTGTCAAATGATTCAGACTGGAGGGCACTCCGCGTCTGATCGCTAATGGAAAGGCTCTGCTTTGACTGCATTGCACTTCCCCCAGATATCTTTGGGATGTTCTCTATGGAATGGGTGGTAGAGGAGCTCAGGCTCCAGGATTTATGAAGCCTTGTGTGATCAGGATGCAGCAGATTGGTATTGATTGTCAAGTTCAGAGCACTGGCGGACTTGCACATCCCAGGTGGAATATCCAGGGAGTCAGTCTCAGATCGCTGGGAGGATCTCTTCACAGAATTGGCCCTTAACGTAGAGTCACGGAATGAGGAGCCTCTCTCTCTCACATAATGATGATCATTTTGGGACTTGCATATAAATGATGAATTGGATTTTATTGAACTTCTGTAGCTGATACTTACAGAATCTGGCGCCATCCTAAACGAATCAGAGTGACTCCCACTTCTAATGCGGAAGGATCCATCCCTCTCGTCACGGCTGCACTGCCGACTTACGGTTTCTGGGAACTCAGTAATTTTTTTGATAAGCGATCTTCCCAGTGCACATCGAGAACTGCGCTTCTTTGAGAGATGAGGGTTGTTTGCTGTCATCTTCTTCACCTTTTGGACCTCTAACTGGGCATACAACTTCTTAAGCTCATCCTGATTCATATGAAGAAAGCAGGAAATTGGTGTTGGGATTGAGCAGAAAGTTGAAATGACCGAGAGGAAAAGACAATGAAAGAAACAAGTCAGAGGAAAGTCTAAATGTCATTTTTATGTCAGGAGAAAACATTAGGGGTGTAATGAAGGAAAGGTGAATAGAGGTCATAAATTTGACTCAACATGCCTTCTAGTAAATTATGTAAACAGTATCACATTTAGAGATCTTGGGATTTCCTCTACATTTGGTAAATTACAGTTAAACCAAATAATTACATGCGCGGTATAAAAAAAACAAACATATTTTGTCCTTTTAAACTGTATGACTAACCTCTACCTAACCCTTCAGTCTGAGATTACGTTCACACAGCAGGCAAATTTGACCCAAATCCAATTTTGTTTACCCATATGCAACTTTTTCCAATGACAACTTTTTTCTCCAAAAGATCTGGCTTGTGCCACTTCATAAGTCATACTCAATCAGATCTGATAGACTTCAGAACGTTTGCAGTCAGAATGGTCATGATGCATTTTTTCCAACTTTTATGTCAATGATGGGAGACATGCATCAAAATTCTGCACCAGAAGAAGTGAGACGCTGTAAATCTGGGGGTAAACAATGGCTGCAGCTAGCAGTGCTTTCTTTTTTCTTAGCTTCCTTTGTCTTGTTATGATCTTGTGGCAACACTGTCGGGTCGCACTGCTCAACAACTTCTACGTTCTTCTTTTGAGCATCCGGGTCATAAACTGTTCACACATAAGTCTGAGTGTGGTAACATTTAATTAGTACCATGAACTACGATGCAAAAGCAAAGGAATCTGATGTTAGGAGAATCAAAATTGAGTATCAAGATTTCCTGTGTGAACGTTTAGTCTCATCAAGACTATAGGAAGTGTCTCCAAAAACAATGAATTCATTTGCAAACTGTTTTCTGGCTTCTTCCTGTCTGAGCGGCCTTTCAGCCCATTTGATATGGCTGTACTTTCCCAGGCCGTTTATATTTGCATACAGCTGTTTGAACAGATGGCACCTTCAGGCAATTGGAAATAATTCTTCCTGATATCTTGCCTGATTTCCTTTGGCTGTAACAGGTATTTGAGGTGTTGGCTTGAATCACCTGCGTAGGGATTCTTCTAATGAATCTTATTTGAATTAGAAGGAGGCACTCTTATCTAACTCTAAGTGAAGATAAGTTTAGTCTGATCTTAAAAAATGTCTTTTTGGGGTAAACATCTCATTTTAGCCACATGCTGTAGTTTTAAAGCCTCCCACAGGTGTGAGGGGACGTGAGGCTTTACCTGAAAATCATCTGGGTCCATACTGCGCTCGCTCCAAGCAGAACAAAAGCTGTTGTTCAGGTACGAGGCAGAACGTCGCAGATCCATTTCATCTTCATACACTTCTGCTGCTATCTCCTCTCTTCTGGCCTTAGACTCGTAAAAAAACTACAGAAGATACACAAGTACATGGAAGCATAACATATAAGAAAAACTGGTACTGTATAGAGATTAACAAATAAATTGAATGTTAGGTTTGTCTATATTAAAGAAGCAGTGGAAACCCAAATAGAATAACAAAATCTTCCAAAATGTGAGTTTTGTATAATACGTCCCCAACTGTATGTGGCCAAGTCAGAACAGAACTGGTTTTATTTGGCGACAAAACTACCACTAACATCAAACTTCTGACTATTAAATTTTTAAATAAAAGCCCAAGACTTTTTTTATTCAGGCAAGTTTTTAATACCTAAAAATGTGGTGGAACTTCTGGTTTTATTTACCTTCTTTTATCTATCTTGTTTTTACCATGTTTTATCTTAAAACAGAAAACATTTTAAATATGTTGTTCATCAATGTTGATGTGTAAAGGGCTATATAAATAAAACCTTGATTGGTTTTGTGAGGAGTTGAGTTTTCTATGTGTTTATTTCGGCTTCTATGTCTATCGAGTCTCCGTGTTTTCCTGTCTACCCCTTGATTGTTCCCAGTTGTGTCTCCTTTATATTTAGCTACATGCAGAATTTTAGTCTTGCAACAGCATTAAATCTGTTTCTGCTGTGCAAGACTGATGTATCTTTGCTGATCAGACTACAAATAATAGTTAAAATTTCCAGAAGGTGAGAAATTGGGAGTCGGAGGGGTTAATTATTTTTATTTAAGAATTTTATTGTGAGCGATCATCTCAAAGTATTCCCAGATGTCAGAGATTTTTCTCTTGCTGCCATTTTAGACAATCAATCGAGTTTATTTGTGTGGCAGATTTCAGCAACAATGTAGTTCAAAGAGCTTTACATCATAAAATGACAAAAATATAAAGTCATAAAAAAACGCCATAATCGACAATTGAGACCCAGTAACAAACATTACATTTTGATGAGTACCATCATCAATACACATCAGATATGTTGGTCAAAGTTCCTTTTATTTTGGCCACTGAAGACAAATATTCTCCTCTGATGTGCGACCAAATGACCTACAACAACCCATCGTGCTTTTACTTTGAAAACCGACACTCAAAATGAAGCAGTCGCGTGTCCCAGGTGATGCGAGGCGTCGTTTGTTGTAAGTCACGTGGTTTTCAGCAAGACGACACAAGCATCGAGGCCTGGCTTCAGATGGCCCATCTCTAATAAATTTCATGTAAAAGTTAAATACCTTTGGAACGAGGAGCAGCGTAAGTGTAACTGTGATGGTGACATGGGTGTGCATGAAGGACAGCAGCAACATCCAGTCAGGATGCAGAGACTGAAAGGTGAACCTAATGGAAGATGGAAGCACATTATTGACGCTTGCTGAGCCCAGTTTGTACTTCAGAGTAGACATGAAGTGCTGAAAGGGTTGCATTACCGAAACAGGTGGAACATGGAGGAGAGCAGGAGCTCGTTGTGGATGGCGATGCCCATGTAGCGAGGCTCATGAAAGGCAGAGGGAACCGGCCTGACAGCGGTCCACAGAGAGCTGCCCCAGCACAGGAACAGGAGCTCAGCTGCAGTAAAAATGGACCGAATGAGTCTCCGATTAGTAAATACTAAATATTTATTTGCTATTATTTAACAAACTCACACCTTCTGAGCAAGAAGGAACCATTTTCTTCCAATGCAAACATTTAGAAAAAGACAAAATTTTGTTGCACTGCAAAAACACAATACTTTACCAAATATTTTTATTTAGTTTCTAGTGCAAATATCTTAGAACACTTGAAATAAGACAAAACTAACCTGTAGGTCACTTTTCAGCAAGACATAGGAGCTTGTTTTAAGTCAATAATCCCTTAATATTGATGAGAAAGTACTAGTTATAAGCGAAATAATCTGATGTTTCAGCATCTTTGCAGTTTTCTGGAAGTTTGTTCTAGATTTGTGGTACATAGAAGCTGAATGCTGCAGAATACATAGAGCAGCTTTAAAGTTTCATGTAACTTTAATATTTTTTTATTTGTTGAATTGTCACCATGTCTTGACAGTATAGTATGAGACATATAATCTCTTCTCCCAGTGCAAACTAGAAACAACCAATCACAGCCTCGTGAGCAGCGTCACATGATCTCGTGTGCCGCTGCTCATCCCTCTCTACTTTTACCTGCTAAGCTGCAGCTAACAGAGAATGACATGAATGCTAAGGCTAATTAGCATAGCCACTGATGACGATGAATAAACTGTTTTCCCGTAATGTTATGTTACTTCTTTGCTATTATCACATTTAGCAGCCTGTACATGAGGTTGATTGACAGTGCTAAGACCTGCCTCCTGGCTCTGATTGGTTGGTTTTGGTCGGTGCTTTTTTTCAGATGCAATAGCTCAAGGCGGATAAGAAAGATTTTTTTCACATTGGACCAGTTTTATAACAAACTCATGACATGGCGACAGTTTTGACAAATATTTGAAAAACTTTTTCTTTATCAAAGTTACATACTGCACCTTTAAGTCTATTCTCTGAGATACAGAGGGCATTGTAAGGACATTAGATCTGGAGTGATGTACTCCATCTTCCTGGTTTTAGTCAGAAGCGAGCAGCAGCGATTTTTATCGGCTGCAGTCGTTTAATTAATTTGTGAAGACTAAAGATAAATGCATGAATGAGTTTCTCTAGATCTTACTGAGACATTTGTCCTCTAAACCTGGAAATGTTCTTTAAGTGATAGAAGGCCGACTTTGTAACTGTTTTTATGTGTCTTTGAATGTTCAGGTCTGACTCTGAACCCAGGTTTTCAGGGCTGATTGCTATTTTCTAGATCTGCAGCAAACTGTTTTCTGCTCTCTGCTGTTACTTGACCTCAATGTGCAGTGACGTCTTGTAAAAGCAAAAGATGTTCCAACCAGATAATCACAAGGTGTATCTCGCAAAAGATCCCATTTGTAATAGGCTGCTTAGTTCGTATTCATTACAATTGAAATAAATAACTGATAAATAGTCTAATAGTATTAATCAATAATCAAGTCTTCTGCCCACACTCACCCACAGCCATCATGTAGTCCCAGCGGTCCAGGTAGCACAGGGTGAATCCTTGGCCGTCTGACGTTGTAGCAGTAACAAAAACGGGGATGTTCCTGTCTCGGTTCTGGAGCACACCCACGGTCCACGCACACAGGAACCAGCTGACCGTCATCAGCATCACTCCCAGAATCCTCAGCAGGTGGAGGCTGGACATGTAGGGCATTCTCTGGGCCGTCCGTGAGAGGAACACCTTCAGCACCCTGGTCAGGCAGAGAGACAGTCAGAGTTGCACTTTCTCTACTTGTTACCATGAGGCGGGCAATGCAGGCTGGATGCTAAATAGGTGAGAAAAATCTGAGGTTTTCTAGCTTAAGAACAACTTAAATCCCCCTAAAGATGTAGAGAAAGTATCTGAAGGAAGGCATTATATTTTTTTAAGTTGAGATAAAGTCCAACCTGTCTGTTATTATTATTTTTTTTATAGAAGGGGGAAAATAATGGTCCCTTCATCAACAAGCATTTTGATAAAAGGGGCAGTATTTTGTGCGATTCATTTCATAGCACAATCGAGTAGCTATATTAGCCTCAGTAGTTATAAAAACGCTAAATATATCTAAAAAGACAATTTCCTTTTTTTCCTAACAGATTGAAATTGGGCCTCTGTCTCTTTAAAAACTTTGTAAAACTCCCTTCAGGATATCATCACCATATGGCTCCTCTATTAACGCCAACATAGTGAAGTGACCTACTTCACTGACAAGTAGGTCATAAATTGATGTAAAGCTCAAAAAAGTTAACTTTACTTTAACTGCTTCTTTAAATATGAGGATGATACAGAGAGAAGCTGCGTTTTCATGAACCAAAACATTGCTCAAATTGAAATTAAGAAAATAAATTCGCCAATTTCGACAAAACTAAAAAATTTTCGACAAAATGTTTTTGCGCTAGAGTGAGGTGGTTTTTCAGTGTATCCTAACACTTTTTTCATATCACATCCGAGTCAAGCGATCAACAGCCGGATGTTACTACTGGCAAAAACGACGACGAAGAAGACAGGAAGTGGATGGAGGATGATGGTTTGTTTCTATTTTTTACGGACTATGTGCAGCTAGCTCCTCCAGAGCTCTCACAGCATCGCACAGTTCATAAAAAGTTCTGTCATTACAAGTGTTGAATACAAAACTTTTCTGTAAAATGGCCGACTACAGTTTCGCTTGTTGCTCCAACGCCCTCTGATGGCTGAGATGATGAGAACTAGCGCCATGACTGAATTATGAATAAGCATATTTGTGTGGGATTTTAATTTAATTTCTTAGTGATTTTAATTTAATTTCTTACTTCATGTAACCCCGAGATTGTGATTCTTCTGTGACATTAGCAGAATAGCGACATCAGTGGAAACAGTGCCTGTGGTTTATTGCCGAAGTTTAGCCGGCTGCTGGCTAAATGTCGATATAACGTTTTTCTGACGTCATATCAATCCCTTACCTGTACATTTTCAGTGTGATCGTGCCATAAACAACGGAGAAGCCGAGCATTCGGACCCAGCGCAGAAGAATACATCTGAACGTGCTCGGCTTGAAGTACAGGATGAAGACCTGCAGGGGGAGACAAAGTCAACTCTGATGCTAGTGCAGCATAAAGGTGTTGACTACCTGAGGGAAATGGGTAGAAGTGGCTATTTACAATTTAACTTACTTACAGATGCCTGTATTTTAGCAAAGTAAGTCAAATGTTTCCATCAATGTAAATTATTTTTATTTATTTAGTTAGTTAATTATTATCCCAGGTGAGTAGCGCAGCCAAAAGTCGTACTCAAGTAAAAGTAGCACTATTTCAACATATTTCTACTCAAGTATGGCGAAAACGCTACTCACTTACTGTAACTGATCAAAACATCAATCATTTAATATTTAAGCCCACACCATCAGATGGACCAAAATATAAAAATATATGTAAACTTTAAAAAGATCAAAATGAAAATAATACATATAAATAGCATAGTTAAGTGTCAGTATGCATTGTTATTTGTCTTCTAATTTTTTCTGTTTTTACTTTTTATTGTCTGTGAATTAAATACATAAATAATAACAGAATAGCAAAATCAGGAAAAATAAATATTTTTCCAAATCAATTTGTTTCAATATAAAATTTAGGAAAACTTTAATTTAATCACAGGAGAGTTTCTGTGTGAATGTTTGATAAAAACATGTTTGTTCTTCATTCAGTGAAGTTACTAACAGTGGGAAATTTTACTCATGTAAAAGTAACAATACTTCATTATAAAGTTACTCAAGTAAAAGAAAAAGTACATAGTAGTAAAAGTATTCCTAAAAGTATTTTTATTTTTCAAAAATGTTACTCAAGGAGGAAATGTAACTGAGTAAAAGTAACCAGTTACCAACCACTTCTGTTTATTATACAGTACAAGATACATAGCAACTTAGTGAAAAGGGAAAAAAGTACTGTGCGTTAATGAATTAATATAACTGTGTTAATACTGACATCATCATCAGAACGTAAATAAATTAAAATAATCAAGTAATAATAGTGACAATATTAAATAAACCAATTAATTATCTGTAAGGGGCAAGAAAATGTAGACATGCAATGAAGGAATTTATAAATGTCGTTCTAATAGAAAATATTTTATAATTTAACAGTCGATTATTAGATGTAGTTAAAGTAGCTCATAATAATCACAAATAAACACAAACTGAGTACTCTTCTACCCCATAAAAACACTTTGATTGTAGTTTGTATTTATTATACAAACTACAATTTGTATAATAAATAAGTTTAGTATTTCTGTACGGTGACTCCTCTGTACCTCAAACGCTGCTTAGCTGTTAAATGCTGATCACTTGTTATTTTTAGAAATGACTGTAAGTAGTTCAGAAGGGCAGAGCGGCCAGCCCATTAACAAGTTGACACGTTAAATCACTTCCCGTTAATGTGCCGCTCTGCACACACTGTCTCAGTCTGCAGGAACAATCCCTCATCAGCAGAGGCAGATAAACGAAAAGAGCATGGCAGATGTTACAAAATGAACATAAACACTGAGAAATAAGCTATGACTGGAGCTGAGAAACGCACACGGTGTGTTTTGCGTGAGGAACTTTACGTCATATTTACCGGGAAGTAAAGGAGCAGAGAGCCGAACAGGATGGTTTCCAGCAGCAGGAGACTGGAGGCGCGGATCCTCTGAAGGCACAGAGACGGAGGAAGAGACAGAAAACAAAATGAAAAGATGAAACCGAGGGGACACTGCTAAAACACAAAATCCTGCTGAGCATTTTTGTTTAGTTTCTAGTCAAAATATTTTAGTACACCTGAAATAAGACAAAACTAACTTGCAAGTAAGTTTTCAGCAAAATTAGGAGCTTGTTTCATGTAAATAATTCCTTATTATTAATTTTAAAAAGTACTAGTTAAACTTGTATAACAAGACATTTTCCCATGTTGTAAGTGAAATAATCTAGTACTTCCATCCATCCATCCATTTTCTTTACACCCTGGTCCCTAATGGGGTTGGGATAATCTAGTAATTTTTCCTCAATATTAAGGAATTATTGACTTAAAACAAGCTCCTATATCTTACTGAAAAGTTGCTTAAAGATTAGTTTTGTCTTATTTTGGTGGACAGAGATATTTACTCAGGAAACTAGACAAAAATACTTGGTGAGATTTTGTATTTTTTTAGTTTTAGTTTTAATATTACAACCTATAGCTGCTACATATTTTCAAACATTTCAAAAATGTTTTATTTTACTGTAATTTGCTAATCTTATCCTGCATGTTTTTAGTCATGCTATTCTGATATTTAGAGTAAATGTCCAGTAATCTGTAAACAATTTGTGAAAAATATGAACTTTGACAGATTAAACAAAGATATGATGGCATTATTCACTGCAAAAATACAAAATCTCACCAAGTATTTCTGTCTAGGTTCTAGTATAAATGTCTTTGTACACTTGAAATAAGACAAAATTAACTTACAAGTAATTTTTCGGCAAGATATAGGAGCTCATTTTAAGTAAATAATTCATTAATATTGATGATAAAGTACTAATTATAATCTGCCAGGGGAACAAATTCATATAATTTGCCCAATTCAAGTGACTCACCCGGTTTTGACGGTGCTGATAGGAAACCAGCATGCTGACAAAGACGAGGAACATGAAGACTCCCTGGAGGGCCAGCACCCCGGCTCTGAGGAGCTTGTCCTCCTGCACCCAGCAGGGGGTGCTGTCCTGGCAGCTCTTACAGCCGGGCCAGCATGGGAGACAGATGGGCATGTTCGGGTAACACGTAACGCTGCTTTCGCTGCCATTTATAGGGTCTCCATCTGCAAAACAAATGTATGCATCTGCACCACCTACGCGAAGCCATGTGCAGCCTGCAGCTCTCGCATGCGCCGGTGAAAGAAATCATATCTGTAAAGCTTTTTCTCTACCTGTCCTGAAAATTATCAAAAGTGTCAAAGAGATAGACAGATGCACACACACGTTATTTCCATCATGTTGCTTAAAACCTAATTTATATTTTCTTTCTTTACATTTTTCAAATGATATATAGTTTTTCTTGTCTTCTCTTTAAAGCTGCAGTATGTAACTTCTATTTAAAAAAATGTTTTTAGATATTGGTTAAAAATGTCACCATGTTGTGACAGTTTAATATGAGGCAGATCCTGTGTGAAGATATGGACCTCCACAGCCACCTCCCTGAGCTACTATTGCTGTCTGAAGAAATGCACTGCTACCAACAGAAAACAACCAATCAGAGGCAGGAGGCGGGTCTTAGTGCTGCCAATCAATGTTGTTCAGTGTGCTAATAGTGGAGAAGCAACTTATCGTTACAGAAAAACTATTTATCTGCTGTCATTGGTAACTAGTCTAGCATTCACGACAGACTCATCTATCAAGAAGAAGCTGCACTCTATGGTGATGAACAGCGCTAAGGCCCGCCTCCTGGCTCTGATTGATTGTTCCCAGTTAGCACTTGGAGCACTGGAAAAGGCAGAGGAGCTCCATTATTTTCATACTAAACTGTCATGACATGGTGACAGTAGTAACCAGTAGTCTACACGCAGAGTCGTTCCCATAGCAACCGACTGACAACAGCTCCACTATCAGGATTCAACACCAAGAAGCAGCAAACATTTCCCACAGAAACAACAGAACATTCAGTCCATTACTGTATTTTGTTTTCAGGGTATTTATTTTGCAACTATGTCCACAGCAGTGGTAGATTAGCTAATTTAAACACCTTTTAACGTAAACTGACCCAGAACTCACCAAATCCCACAGCACATCTACATGCTAAGACTGTCATAGTCAAGCTACCATAAGTGACCTCCCTCCATCTCTCTTGCTGTTTTTTTTATGAAAACTTTTTAACTAGTTGTTGTAGTTTTGATAATTAATAACAAAGCACTCCGTCCATTTTTCTTTTACATATCAGGCGCATAATTTAGGTTTAGAGCGTTATTTTGACAACTTGACAGCTAAAACCAATGGTAGTCATCGTTGGCAAGCAGTTTTTTTCTTCAGTGTGTGACGTCAAGCTGCAATGCGTCTAGAGGCCAACGGCTGTGAAAATGTGATGTGTGTGTCTCATTATGTAATTATACCAAGGAAAACAGAATGTCATGTAACTAACTTGAAGTTCCTTAAAACTTTCTTTAGTGACCCTGATGATTGCTGACCAGTCCAGAGTGAACCCCGCCTAATCACGAGCAAAAATCTTTTAATATTCGTAATATTTTCTACACAAAAATAGCAAAATAACATTGGTGTGTGCAGTGCTAAAGGCTATAGCTTCTCTGATATTCATCTTGAAATTGGTTGATGGTTTCCTGGTTGACTTACCTGAATCCTCAGGAGGGATTTCTGGGTTGTAGTATCCTTCCTTGCAACGGCAGCAGTACTGACCGACTCGAAAGCCCCGGCCTGGAACCGGCACACACTGAAAGACACACACTGCTTTCACTCTTTAAGTTCATTTACTGACAGGTTGTCTGATTTTGTTATTCTGTGTCAGTTTGTGATAATCTTAAGAAAATATAGGAAAGATTGTCATATTTTGTCCGTGAGATAGAGTCCATCTGATCCAGTGGACTTGACTGTGTCACCAATCTATTTATTGATCCAGATGCGAAGGTCCTGCGTTCACATATTTTTCTTCTTGCCAGGTTTCAACCTGTTTTTGCGTCCTGTTCAATAAGAAAATATGACGCCATTTGTAATTAATTATGTAATTTTACAAATTATGTATCTCATATTAACTGTCACAAGTTACACACTGCAGCTCTAAATCTGTAGTTTGGTTTGGATTTCTCTTCAATATAATATTAACTTGTCATAACTTGATGGATTTTGGAAGGCAGAGTTTCAGAATATACAACATCTATGAAGTCAGATTATGGGGGAGTGAGATTAATGACACAGGAGCTTGAATTGATCGCCTTGTTTACTGAACTCCAACTGAAAACAACCGTAGCACCAAAACCACGTATTTTTAAAAATCAAAACATCCGATAGCCAAGTTGTGAGTGGAGCCCCCTGGTGGTCCACCAAAAGATTATTGATCATTAATCAAAAATTTTATCTGCCCAGCTAATTTTTATTATGAAAAGATAATAAATGTCCTGAAATGTCCTTAAATATGAAGAATAACTATCTCTGTATTCAATAAGTACTTCTTAAATTTAAATAATACTGAACATCTTTTCACGTTGGTGTAAATTGGCTGAATACAGATAAAAACTGCTTTGATTTGATTGCTAAAATAATATTTAAAACACACAACTGCTTTCCCAAAGGTTCTCTAGACTCTTGAGGACCACTTAAAAAGCTAACGCGGGCAGGATTTGGCCCTCGGACCTTGAGTTTGACACATGTGATCTACACAAAACCAAAGACAATGGTTAAAAATAAAGAGGATGTGAGACAGCAGCACATTTATTCTGCACAGAGAAGCTAACTGAATGAAGGTTAAACTCAGGGTCATGTTACTCAGTCTCATTTTACTTCTCTCTTATGCTAGCATCAATTTAGCCAGTCAGGACACAGACACTAATACACACTCACACACACACTTGCTTAGATGCTGTGTGTGTTAATCTAAGCTAAAAGCTAAATGGACACATAATGCCTCAACTGAGAGTATTATCTTTTTTTTTTAGAGAAATCCTGCTCTCCAGCCTAGACAAACACACACAAACACAAACACACACTGACTGCAGGGATATTCAAACTCACAGCCTCTTTATTGAATGCTCAAAGACCTAATGGCACTAGTTGACCATTAATGTAGCATGGATTATACGCAGCAGGCATCTTGATTCTCTCCATGTCCACATCTACATTCAAATCTATTCCTCTGGCATGTTTAAGTAGAAATAACCAAAGCTTTACAACTTCATGTCTGCTCAAAACCCATTTTATTGTTTACAACAGTGTTTGTAGTTGTAGCATTATCTCTGATTATGTTGTATATACAGTTAAACCTGTATGTAGCTATTACATACACTGCATAAATATACAGTATTTCTTCCTCTCTGTCTTACATTAAAGGGTCAGTTAATATCATCAAAACAGTTTCTATTAGCTAAATGTCACAGTAAGAGTGACATAAACTTTTAGTGTTTTTATAACATTATTGCAGATGTGAAGTTCACCAGAATTGGTTTATTTATTCTTCAAATCAGTTTTGTTTCATCAACAAATTATTTTCTCCTGAGTTACCATAGAAACCAGTAAGGACTGGCTCCTCCCCCTTTTTCTGTTGCCTTCTGAAACTCTGTGCTTTCTTTACCAGTCCTATATTTTAACATATATTTTAGACAAATTTAGTTATGTATAGGGTTTTATGTGTAACTTTGCCATGTTTTGTGTATGTTTTTAACCATTATCCATTTCAGCTGTTAACTGTCATGTCAACTATTCCTTGGGAACCATTACTCTGTAGTTTGTTTATGTTTATTTTACTTTATGTATAGGAGCAGAAGATGCTGGCCTGATGTTAACCGCCATCTTGATTTTCTCTCTCCTTAGATTAGAATAAATAGAAAACCTGAGTCTGTCTTTTGTGAAGTCATCCTACTGGACCTGAGACAAACGGAGATTATTACACATACACTAATAAGATTACTATGCCTTAGCTATTTTTTTGTATCTTAAATGTAAAATCTATGTATATATTGTACAGTTTTCACTTCAATGCTGCTCTAAATATGTTGTTTTTTTGGTAAATTGTATTTTTTGAGAGTATTTACTCCAGTTACTGATTGATTGATTACTGAATTAATTGATTATTATTTCAATAATTGATTCATCCCGATTAATTATATCAATCATTTCATCCCTTGTTTCCAGATGCCTGATGGTGACACATTCATTTGTTTATATCAAGTATAAGCAGCATGGCAATGTCCAGCTCTGTGTTTCAGACATGAATGTGTCAGAAAAGACCTTTAGGCAGTGAAACCAGTACCAACATGAACTGAAAGGCTGCTCAGCAAAGAAGAAACAAACACTCCAATGGAAACATAAAAAGTCAGATTAGAGGTATTAATGCAGACAGAGACTGATGCCTTGACTGTCCTGTGGTCTGATGAAACTACAGCTGAAGTGTGAGGCCACAATCAATGTCTCAAGACCTGCCAGAAAGTTTAAACTTGGTCACAAATGGACCTTATAAATGGAAAATGACCTTAATTGTATCACCAACTTATTAGAAAGTGGCTTAAAGCCCTCAAAAGTCCCAACAAAATAATAAAGTGTATGTGAGCAAAAAGGCCTTCAAACCTAACTCAGTTACAGCAGTGCAGTGAGAAGGAATGGGCCAAAATTACAGCAAACTCTTTTGAGAAGCTTGTTGAAGGGTACGCAAACATTTGACCCAAATAATGCAATTTAAAGATGACCTCCTTGAAGAGGTTAGGATGGTTTATACGAAACATGTTTGTTAGATTTTTTTTTCTACAAAATCATACTTAGATAATGAGAGTCTGGTCTGGTCAGTTCTGCCCATTTTGATCTGTTTCCAGGCCTCTGTCACTTTAAATCCAAATAAGCTGCTGCTGGCCGCGCCCCCCAACTCAACGTTTACATTCTCACGTAAAAATGGTTCCAAACAGATGTGCAATTATACAACCCTACAGCTTTGAAAAGCAGAAGTGGAGCCTCCTGCACAACCAACAAGAATGCATCAAGTGGTTTAAGGTTAGGGGCTAGATAATTAAAACATTGATGGATTGTGTCAAGTATCAAGATGATACTGCTTTAGGAATAAAAAAAGGTTTTTCTGGGTTTCCTTTCTCTATATCCAGAAAAGAATGGCATATAATGAGATGTTTCTTCATATTTTATGTAATTCCTCTATAAATATCAAGGCTTCACCTAAACCTTCAAAATCAGGCGATGTTCTCAAATTATAAGACACATTTTGGCATTGAATAAAGCATTGAGATGAAGAACAGGACAGTCCGTATCCTGTCCAGTCAGTAACGTAGAAGTCTCAAGGACTGAATCAGGATGGGAAACTGATGCCATGAAGTGTCAGAGGATTTTTCGAATGCTCTTCCCTTGGGCTTAGACCTCTATGAAAGAGGAAGTATGTCAGTGTGCTAGATTATGGCTATAATCCATCAGATCATCCTGCTGCCCGCCACCAACCCCATCCACTTTTAAATAGATGTCAACCTATCAGAGAGAAGGAAGCTGGTTGGGCCAACAGATGAGTTTATTTGTTAATAAAGTATGAGCAGAAGATAGACGGCAAAACTTAAGCTGTGACTTAAAAAAAACAGGGTTTACGCATTCATAATGGAAAGCAAAGACTTCTGAGTTTCAAAAATCAAAAAATGTTGACTTTGAGACTAAGAAAATTTTCCAAACTTGAAGATTTTGGTGTTTTTTTAGTTTTGTTTTTTCGGGCAAATTTTTGACTTTATAAGCCCAGAATTTTATTTTATTTTTTCAGGGAAATTTTTGGGATTAATTAAAAACTTTCTGAGTTTTTTGGTGAAAATTTACTTCTCTTTTTTCCAGCTCTAATAGGTCACCATAGTGAGAGATAAACCTTTATGGACAAAGTGTCAATGTATGGCACTTGAAAAATTATAACCTATAAGATATTCCATTGAAATTGACCTTCATCATTGCAATACTGCGAACACTGATATTACAATGATGATTGCTATTCAAAATACTACACTTCAATAACATTTAATTTTATCATAACTTCTTAACATAGATATTAAACAAGCCACCCAACACAAGGTCAGCTGGATGGACTAATTCTTACTCACCTAAAGAAAGAAAGTACTAAATAATTGTCTGTCTTGCTGAGATAATTTCTCCTTTGTTTACCTCCATGCTGGTGCGATTGCACTGGTGAGTATCAGCAAACCAGCTGTCACCGGTTGCACACTGATCCAAGTCGATGTCCTGAATGTTCACATCCACACGTACAACACCTCTGAAACACAAAACATGGCCAACAATATGATTAAAGATAACAATGCAGCTTTAATCATCAATTCTTAACTGCTTTTTGTTTCAACCATGCCAATTAATCCTTTCTCCATAAAGTAAAATCTCATTCTCCAAGAACACAAAAATAGAAAATAATGAGAAATATAAATATTTCTTCTTATTTTTTAGTTTGTTGCTTTTCCTAAACTGTTTTTTTTAAGGCAAACCATCTGGTTTTACTGTCAGAATAGAAAGCAAAAACAGTTTGATTGCTATTTTTGTAAAGGGCAGAATGTAAAATCTGGCAGCAATAACCAGGTTACGTGTTCACACTCTGAAACTAACTGATTGTTGAAGCACATTTTGATTAAGCTACTTTTAGTACTTGATTCTTTTCAGCTTCGTTGTCAAGTACAATTTAGAAGAAGACAACAGGAAGTGGTTGGAGGATGATCGTTTGTTTTTGGTTGGGTTTTTTTGGACAATCTGCAAAAAGCTCTCGCAGATTTGCACACTTTATAAAAAGTTGTGTGTCATTCCAACGTGTTGAATCCATTGCTCTTCAGTAAAATCATAGACTACAATTTCCCCAAACTGCCTGATTCTAATTTAATTTCTTATTTAATGGAAACTCTGCATTTGCAAAATTGTGTTTTTTAGGTATATAGAATATGAACAAAGATTTGCACACATTTGTAATGGAAACACCTCTACAGTTGCTACAGATTTGTCAGCTGAACATCCATGATGGGAATCTTCTCCACATCCCAGTGATCAGCAACAATACTTAGGTAGGGTGTGGTGTTTACATTGGTATTGAGCGACTGCAAGAGTGCCAAGAAAATAAACCCTCGCACCATTACGTCACCACAGCCAGTCTGGACTGTTGATACAAACAGCATGGATCCATGATTTCATGTTGTTTACACCAAACTCTGACCCTACCATCTGAATGATGCAGCTGAAATGGAAACTCGTTGAATAAGGAAACATTTTTCCAGAATGTCATCATTCCATCTTGGTTAACCTGTGTGGATGCACTGTTATCGTTTCCTGTTTCTATCTGATAGCATTGCAACCAGGTGTTGTCTTCTTCTGTTGTTCTTCTTCAAGGTTTAATGTGTACAACCTGAGACGGTATTTTGCATACCTTAGTTGTAATGAGTGGATGTTTGACATGTTATCTGAAGTCAGTCTGTTCTCCTATTGCCTTTTACACCAACAAATTCACTAAACTGCTGGTCACTTCATATTTTCTCAATTTAAGACCAGTCAAAGTCACTTACATCCCCTTTCTTCTTTAAACTGTCTTGACCAAAAGTGTCTTAATCAGAGGTGGACAGAGTACCCCAAAATTGCACCAAAGTAAGAGTAGCAAAAAAGTATTTGGTAAAAGTACAGAGTAACTAATCAAATTATCAATCATTTAATATTTAAAAATTACATAAACAGACGGACCAAAAATATAAGTTTAAGTGGAAATTTTGGTATTTTAGGAACCAAAGTGATAACAATTCATATAAATGACAAAAATTAACAAAACAAGGTGAAAAAAAAAATCCAAATCACTTTCTGTCAATACAAAACTTATGAAACTTTATCACAAATTGTAGGTGTCTCTGTGTCTGGTGAGTTTCTGGTTGAAACATGTTTGTTTTTCATTCAGTGAGTAGAGAATCCAGAAATTTTACTCTAGTAAGAGTAGAAATACTTCATAATAAAATTACTCAAAAGTAAAATGTGCAGTCTCATAAAAATACTCCTACTAGAACATTTTTTCCAAAAAGTTACTCAAGTA
Organism: Brachyrhaphis roseni; assembly: GCA_903066815.1. NCBI lineage: Eukaryota > Metazoa > Chordata > Actinopteri > Cyprinodontiformes > Poeciliidae > Brachyrhaphis > Brachyrhaphis roseni. The sequence continues at coordinate 35,190 of CAEFZY010077506.1, forward strand.
AATGTAATTGAGTAAATGTAACAACTCTGGCCTCTATCCATTGAGTTGCTACCTTATGATTGGATGATTTGATAATTGTATTAACAAGCAATTGATCAGATGTAGCTTATAAAATGTTCACATCAAAACGTTTTGAAGCACTTTATCATAATCTCATTTTTAAATCACAATAACTGGGCCTTTCACAAGGGATGTGTTCGCTTTCGAGGTTAGCCCTTATAATGCTGAGAGTGAGGAGATACTGACCTGAACTCTGGTGTCAGGTCTGGCTTCAGTCCGTAGAAGGAGGTAGACAGGGTGAGAATCCACCCAGGCTCAAAATACCCGTCGTTACAGTCCAGAAACGGGGCACTGGCATACTGTACCCCGGTTCGGTTGGTCACGTAGCTGTCACCCTGTCCCCACTTTGGCGTATCTAATGTGGTGAGGTCATTGAGGAGAACCCGCTTGGACAGGGAAGCTGTTGGTTGGCCGGACTCTGGGAACTTCAGTTTTCTAAACCAGCTGTCATCGGGGGCAGGAGATGGAGGGTGGAGACTCTCCCAGGCCTTGGATACGTCCTGAAGGAGGATGGCCTGCTGTTTGCCAGTTGGGCTGCGAGTCGCGCAAAGAACCAGCTGTGGCACCGGGGCAGAGGGGTCAGCGTCAAAGGTGAGCAAAGCCCGTTGAATAAGCAAGTCTGCCTCCAAAAGTGAGCGGACCAGGGCGTGGTACCACTCCATATCCTCATCCACTGTACTCTCCCGAAGGTCGCTGGCCTGGAACACCATGTTGAGAAAGTTGGCGGTGTTAGCCAGCGCATCCTGAGCTGGTTGGAGTGGGGCGTTGAAGTTACTCGGCAGAGATCCAGTCTGCGCTTTGGTGCTGTACGCCCGCGAACAACGAGCCGTATTCAAAGTGGAGGGGTCTCCGGTATACAAAAAGGTCTCTGCTGGTGACCAGTCATCCTCCACCTCAGTGGGCGCCTCTGATGGTGTCTCACCAAACTCAGGAAGCTCTGTGGGGGATTCCTCAGAACTTCTTGTGGCGTTTGTGAAAAAATCAGAGCTGTTGGCCATCTCCCCGGACAATACCGCTGGTAATTTTGTAGTCACTTGCGATCTTAGGATGGGTGCAAGCAAAAGAAGAAGCCAGACATTCATTCTGACTCAATCTATAAAGGTGAAAAGGAACAAAGATGGCGTCAACAACTGGAAATCTGTGATCTTTTTGAAAGATCTTTTAGGAAAAATGCCTCATTTCACAGGTGTCTTGGAGGATTTTGCTGCACAGTTTGTAACACTCTTGCCAACATTTAGTATAAACAACTCCATGTGTGTGAAGTAAAGTCCCACAAGGTTTCACTCATCCCTTCTTTAAAGGACTTTTAAGCAAGCAGTGTTGTGTAGTTGGTGACAGATGAAGAGAAGAACCGCCATATTTCTTCATAGTCCACCAGGTTTCTCCAACTTTTCTTGTTCCATAGTTGTTGGCAAGGAACAAATGCAGTCTGCTCTTAAATATAACAATAAAAATGAAAATGGCTCCCAAATATCAAAGCAACATGTCGATCCAAAGAGATGAAACGTAAGCAGATTTCCGTTATTTTCCTCGACTCCTCTCGCTCTAGAGCTTCCAGCTCAACTGACAGAAACTTGAAAAGCTCGTTCGCCCCCTCCCCGACTCGCTCCTCTCCCTCACCCCTCCTTCATATTGATGGGGCTGCTTACCAGTGCTGAAAGGTGATGAGAGTGGTCCATCTGTTGAGTGTGTGTGGCTTCGGAGAGAGGAGAGGATGATTCGGTCGGTCAGAGATGAGTGTTGGGCTAAGCTGTGCTGCATTTGGGCATCCATCAAAAATCACCCTGCAGGATGGATGGATGGATGGATTAACCCCTCCTACAGGAGAGTGGATGGGCTTTTTACTGCTTTCTGTCTCTCTTCTAAAGCAGATCAAATGTGGAGTGTTTAGAAATTTTATGAATGCAATTGTAGAAACAAAACAGGAGCTTTGCAATCAGGGAATCCCCTGCCTGTATGCCGGCTACCCGTCTGTGTGCATGTAAAGATGTTCGTAACAAGGCACATTTTTCAAGTTGTTCTGCAAAAAACACAAAATCTTACCAAGAATTTTATTTACTTTCTAGTACAAATATCTTTGTGCACTTGAAAGAGGACAAAACCAACTTACAGGTGACTTAATAGCAAGATATAAGAGCTTGTTTTAAGACAACGTTAAGGAATTATTAGCATAAACAAGCTCCTATATCTTGCTGAAAAGTTACTTGTAAATTGTTTTTGTATTTCTGAGTGTATAAAGACATTTGTACTAAAATTGGATAAAAACATTTAGGCAAAATTTAATGTTTTTGGAGTGTAAAACTGGTCTCAACACACAACCAGGTGATATTGAAAGCCTTTCGGTTAACAAATGTATGGAAAGTCCTGTTTTTCTCCGATACGTTAGTTTTCTTTGTTCACTTTAGGTTTTGTATCCATATTTATTATCCTTACAGCTTGTCATTGCTGTGGCGACCACATCCGTCAGTGAATGTGATACTGCAGTCTCTTTGGCAAGACTTTCAGTCCCGTCTCTTGTACCGTGAGTCTTGCCAAAGTTGATATTTATTTTTTACTATAGTTTGAACATGAATGTTTCTGTTTACCTTTGACTTGCTGCTTGTACACCTGGATTCCCCCACTGTGGGCCAATAGAGAATATTTATATTCTATTTTACAGAAATTCTCAAAGAATTAATGGATTACTAATACATATTTCTCATGTAACGTCACACTTCCGGAAACTCTGTGGCTGACAGCCATCTTGGTAGGTAACTGCAACTAACTGTCATGACAGTTGCCATGGAGTTGCTATGACAACAATAAACAAGAAGAAATGCACCAATGAGAAAAACAACCAAAGAGCAAAGAGGAGGGACTTAGTGCTGTCAATCCAATTCATGTGCTTGCTGCTAAATGTGCTAATGGCAGAGAAACAACTTACCGTTACAGAAAAATTGTTTATCCGCTGTCATCAGTTGCCATGCTCACTAGCTTGAACATTCACAATAGGCTATGCTAGCTGCAGCGTAGCACAGAATAGGGGGGAAAGAGGGAATGAGAGGCCTCACACAAGATTGTGATTGACAGCACTAAGACCCGCCTCCTGACTCTGACTGGTTGTTTCTAACTGGGAGAAGGCAGAGGACTGTCTGTCTCATACCATCACAACCCGGTGACAGTTTCAACAAATATGTATAATTTTTTTTTTTTTAGAAAAGTTACAAAAGAATGAAACAAAAAAAACGGGACAATATTTGATTGTTTAATATATGACAAGGGCCTTAGAGTCACTTGTGGCTACAGAGCTGCAAGTTGCAAACCCCTGACCTAACTGTTGGAACTACATCTGCAACTCAAAGTGCAACAATGTAAATTCATTTTGTTAGTAAAATAAAATTGCAATTTGTTATTGGTCCCTTATTGGTCTGTCTCAGCACATATCATCATAAGGAACTGTTGTAGTTTTATCTCCCCAGGGGCACTGGCCCCGGTTGGCCACCATCTTGATTCACCCATGGCTGCCCACATTCATTAGAACTTTCATTATGTGATTTTGTGAAGATTCCTGAAATTCTACCTTCACAATTTTTGAATTTGAGACATCTGAACTGCCAGAACCTGAAATATTATTTGGACAAGAGCTGCTGCACTAAATTTATTTTTTGTTTAGGCGATGGCTGCATAAGGATTGCTTTATTTCAGTGAAAGTTGCTAGTTTAGTATATAGTTTTGAGGAGATGAGTGATGGGGAAAGAGTCTGTTCAAGTTGAGAAAAGGCTCAGCAAAACAATGAAAAATGAATGTGATTAATTTGTAATATTAATGTTGCTGAACTATGACCTCTGTGTTACATCACATCAGTGCTGAGCTTTGCTTGGCAGGTTGTTAGTTTGATTACTCCACATAAACCTCACACATGAGCAAACACTGCCACGTCTGGCTTACATGTAAACACACACACACACACACACACCGTGTGGATTAATGGGCCCTCATTTACTTTCCCATCATGCACTCTGTCTCAGTGGCCTCCAATCAGTACTAAATGGTCTATATCGCCATCTGCCTGCCAGTTGGCAGTAAGGCAGTTCTCCAGCTCTGCTGTATGTTGTGACCATACATTAAAGCTACAGTATGTAAACATAAGAAATATATTATTTTACATATTTGTCACCATGTTGTGACAATTTAATATGGGACAGGTAATATGTGAAAAGATCAATCTCCTCCACCTCATGCCTGAGTTACTATTGCTGTCCGAAGAAATTAATCTCGCTCGACCAAAAACAACCAATCAGAGCCAGGGGGAGGGTCTTAGCACTGTCAGTCACAGCCATGTATTACCTTCTAATAGTGCTAAACAACCTATTGTTTCAGGAAAACTGTTTATCTTCAGTCATCTGTGGCTACAGTCTATGCTATGGCAGAAAGAAAGGGGGTGAGAGGCAGAGTGATTGGCAGCGCTAAGACCCGCCTCCTGGCTCTGATTGGTTATTTCTAGTTAAAAGTAAAGGAGAAAGATTTTTTCTCAGATTATCTATCTCCTACCATTTTGTCACGACACAGTGACAGTTTTAACAAATATTTAAATATATATATGTTTTAATAAAATGTAATATTTCGATTGCTAATTGAGTTAGTTAGCTCTGAGCTAAATGTTTGGTTTGGAAAAAAAAGTTTTTGTTTGGGAATTAAATGTTTAGACTGAGAAAACAAAGATTTAATTTGGAACTAAATATTTTATTTTCAACTAATTATTTAGGTACAATATAAATGTTTATATAGGAACTAAATATTTAGACTCCTAATTGAATATTTAATTTGAAAGCTACATATGTATTCTGAAAACTAAATGTTTCAAACAAAATACATACAAATTAAATATTCATTTATGGAGCTAAATGTTTAGCTTCCAAACTAAATATTTAACTGGTGAATTAAATATTTATCTTGGAACTCTGAAATTAATAATTGTATGAATAACATAGTGAAAATACGATTTTAATAAATTTACACCCACATTTTTCTTTATGACAGGCGAAATAAATCAAATTGGGTTTTTCTGTTGTTTTTTTTTTTTTACCTCACCCCACACTGATGCAATAACATTTAACTGTGATAAATGTTTTATAACAGTAATAAAATCAGCTATGATGCTGAACCAGAGAGTCAGTTTGTGGTTCCCATCATTGTTGCTGATGTGGAGGCTGAGCCGAGCGGGTGGGGCCTGGCTCGGTTCAGAGACAGATTGTGCTCACTGACCGGAGACTCTTCCAGCTTTTTATTTCTCCAGCCCAAAATCAAACTGCATGTGTGACCCAAGGTCGGCCTGCTGCTGCTGGACCGAAGCTGTAGTCATTTTCCCGATCAGATGGATGCTGCTCTGTCCTAAAGGAGGAGGATAAAAAAAAAACCACATTTGTTGGCATTTTCGCAGGAAAGGCATGACTCTTTCTTTATTATAAGGACGACATCTCCGCTGTTAGCAATGCGAAGCGCCTTGTGATTTTCATTTCGCGATCCTGTCAAATAATTATGAACAACGCGCAAGATATGTCGCCCGATTTCGTGTTGATGCGCCTTGTGTCCGCAGCCGAGGAGGACCGCTTGGAGGCAGAAAACGGGAATTTGCCGACGGGAGGAGTGATGGTCGGTTTGGGGAAGGATGTCCTGGCTCACAGCGGCGTTAAATCGGCTTTGGATATCAGCCGAGATCCGACGGAGACGGCGGGGCTGGAGCATCCCAGCAGCCTTCTGAACAAAGGCCAGGCGAGCAGTGACACCACGGCGGCACCTGACAGCGGGGGGACGGAGGGCCGGGCCCCGCAGAGCTCCATGGACCCCCAGGGGTTCGACTTTGTCCCCAGCCCCGGCCTGCGACCGCAGCTGCTTGTCTTCTCCAATATAATGCGCAACGGAGATGGGATTTTGGATTTAGACCGTCGGGATGCGCTGGAATTGGGCCCAGCTGTTAACAACAACAACAACACCCCGAGTCCTGGGGACGTCGAGCGGCACCACGACCTGCTGGATCAGAGACCATCAACCTTGCAGTCTTCCACCGATTCATCTGCGGAGAGTCCGGGATCTGCAGAGTTGTGCCACCGGCATCGATTCATCACCAACCCCCACAACTGGCCCCTATTATCGGACAGATCCGGACCCCTTCCCGGAGGCGACTCTAGGGGCCAAGAGGACGCCGTGTTTGAGTTGGCAAGGCGGTTTGGTGAGCTAGGGGTCGGAGCGGTACCCAGGATGCTGTTTAAAGGAGCTGAGCTGCCGCAGTGCTCCTGCCAGGGCGCACAGGGTTCGGTAGATGGACAAGCAGAACCAAGAGATGACCCAACGGAGACCAGCGATGCCCTTTTGGTCCTGGAGGGGCTGGGGAGTAGGGGCATTAATGGCTTAGGTATGGAGGAGTGTCCGGAGGTTGGGTTGGATGATGAAAACGGACACAGTGAGTTTTTACTCAAAAGGAAACGGGAAATAATCCATAAGATGTCCGGGACTTTCTCCATCAGCAGCTTCCAAGTGGAACTGAGGACACAGATCGAAAAGATGGGCCTGCCGACGACCCAAGCAGGTTCTGAAGGTTCTGCTCAGGTTTTAGCTCAGTCATCGACACCTGCCCAGAACTCACCTTGGACCACCACGCCGAACCCAAGCCAAGCTTCTACGCCCAGAAGAGCGAAGCGCTGCGCCAGTGCGCCCCGGACTCCCACGTACCGGGGCGCAGGAGGAGAGAAGACGTTCAAAGTTCCGGGGAAGTCCAAAAAGAACTCGTTAAAGACCCGATTGAGTAAACTGTTCCGGACTAAAAGCTGCAGTGGGTCGAATCACATCCTGGACAAGAGACCCTCGGTGTCTTATTCAGTGTCCTCAGCCATGAGTCTGGTGGATATCGAAGGTGGATCTGGAGCCGAGCAGGATGCCGACAGGTGGGGAACCTTTGACATACTTTATAATTAAATCAGATTATTGGGATATTTTTATCACTGGTAAAATAGAAACAACACATGTCCAAATATACAGAGGAGGGGTGGACTATCTTCCTGAAAGACTTCAGGAAGATAGTCCTGAAGTTTTTCAGGACTATCTTCCTGAAAAATAAGATAGTCTAATAATAATAATATTATTATATAATATTATTATATAATAATATAATATTATATATAACACAATAATATAATAACAATATAATATTATTATATTATTGATAATAATATTGATAATATTATTATCAATGTTATTATTGATAATAATAATAGTATTGATTATTATTATCAATAATAATCTATATTATTGATTATTATGATAATCAATAATATCATAATTAATGATATTTTTTGTTGTTGTTTTAAAAATCTGAAACTAAGGACTAACTAGCGACATGAGCTTTCCTGTTTCATCCATAGTTTTCACTCCACGCCGTTGTTGTTTAATTTGTGAGCAGTTGGTGGAGAAACCTGAAACCTCTGCTGCATCTGGTTGTTGCTAGGTAACCAAAGAGTGAGTGAGTTACTAGGTAACCAAAGAGTGAGTGAGTTACTAGGTAACCAAAGAGTGAGTGAGTTGCTAGGTAACCAAAGAGTTAGCGAGTTAGTTCATTCCGTCAACTTAGCTAGCCAGGAGAGTTTGAGCAGCTCTTCCCTTTGCTTACATCTCCCAGAATGCTGTGTGGTTCCTTATCGGAATTCAGTGAAATTATGGGTTATTGATCACGTGTCTTATTGTAACATCTTGTTATTGATTTGTTGTCCAGCCCTATACAGAGTAGTCTTCAGTTTAGAAAATGAGACTTTATCCTTTTAAATGAAAGATAATGGAAGACCCCAAATTATACATTAAACACAACGGGTTTTACAAAATTGGAGCCTGAAACATAGAGACAGACAAAAAGATTTAAGGTTTGTAGTGAGTTAGATGTAACGCAAAAGTCTGGAGTTATTATATTTCAGTTATTTACACTTTTATTTAAAATTTCAGATGTTTAAAGAAGTATTACACAGGAAATAAAGCTAGAAGAGACGGTGACACATATGATGTTCTATATACTCAAAAACGAACATTTGAAGCATTTCTAGCCAATGTAGCTTTCTGATATAAACGTAGAGTAAAACAAAGCAAAACATGATTAAATTAATCTGGCTAAGTGTGATGAACCTTCTTTGTCTGTTCTACCCAAAACTCCTCAAGTTCACCTTCACTAAAGAAATGCTGTGCTACTACATTTTAAGCATTAAGATGTTTATTTTCTTATTTTTAAAAATAATTGAATTATTTGTTTATTTGCCTGTTTAATGTGTTTCTAATGTTGTATAAAAAGGCTTACGTGGTTAGACTAAAAATATCTGTAAAACTTGCTGTTTTTTGTCCAGTTAGCTGATTAATTGTAATCAATAGTATAATTTAGTACTAAAACTATTATTTGTTGCAGCCATCTGTATGAATGATTAGTTTTTATTTTATTTTCCAGACTGATTTACTTTTCAGTTTGGAGGTTAATCTAACTGAAAATGCAGTTCATGTTGCACAGTGGAGGAACTTCAAATATTGGCTGTGTATCTTATTTTCCCCACTGTCAAAACAAACAAAAACAAACAAATTTCCTCAGTGTATACAGACCTTTTCAACATTTTATTGTCATGTTTTCCTGTTTCTCCCGTGTCGATGGCTGACGTGCAGCCACAGGGAATCCAGACTGACCAGGGCCCACAGTGCCTTCTCCCCTGCCTCCCTCTCGACTTTTACTGGTAAGAACTGCTTCATAAATTTCAATATTTAACTTAAAGAAACGTTATTATAAAAATAATGCAATAATGCCTCTGAATGAGTTTATAATTTGGTTTTACGCTTCTGCAGGCATCCACCAAAATAGAGAGATCAATCTGTGTTTTCTGTCAATCTAGGTGCACATAAAGTGGCGCTATTTGACATTTTTAAAATAATTTTGCTTAATGGAAACACGGCACTTTCAAAAAGTCTCTAGTTTTTTGTGCTAGCTTGGCCGTAGTGAAGTTGGTTTATTTGCGTCACAGGAGTCACATCATCAACAACCGGATGTTTCCACTGGAGCAAACCAAAGAAACAAAGCAGACAACGGGAAGTAATTAGAGGATATTGACAAATCGAGTGAACAAACTTATTCGCCTGTGATTTTAATTGCATTTTGATTTAATGGAAACACTGCAATTGCAAAATTTGACATCAGCAGAAAATAGACAATTTTGCACACACTTGTAAAATAAACACACTTACTGAGAGAATTGCAAGATACCCTTTGTCTGAACATTAATGCTATATGCGAAAACATGAAAGTTTCAGGAATTATATTTTCACATGCCAGTCCGCAGATGCAGAGAAAATGAATAGAAGAACTACCACGGAAGGTGAAAGCACATTTAAAAAAAAAATGTTTTATTTCATATTTAAGTTCATTTCTCTTCATTTTCTGCTTTCTTTCTAAGAAAGCAAAAATCCCAACATTGATTAAAATTGGATTTGGATTTTTTAAGTGCAATCACCCAGCCCTACTTGAGTATCAGTTTAATGTTCCTCTTAGGAACTCGTTTTCAGGACTCAGTTTGGATAGTTTCTTTTAGTATGCTGACAGTATCATTACTAAAATAATGCTGTGAGAGGAGGAATCAAACATACAACAAATAAAAATATAATATTTAAGACCAGTCCACAGAATCAAAAGTCGATCTACAATAAATCCAACAATGTATAATGTAGGACATAATATAGATACAAATCATCTCAGCCTTTAGCTGACCCGATCATTTCCCCACTGCAGCTGGTGCAGAAGGATTTAGGACAGATGTAAAAGTGATGAGGAAGCTTGTAGCTCAGCATAAAAAGCTATTTGCTCTCTGCTTGCTTCAGCATCAAAGTGCTACCTCACGTTACTTCACATTTATGTTTCATCTGAGTGTTTCTGTGTATTTATCAAAATTTCATTCATCATTAATGTATTCTTTACTCAAACTTTTATTCATGCTCATCTACAACACAGAATTTCACATTACTCAGTTGTCTCAGAATCTGTAGAGCAATGGTGTTCAAAGTGCGGTCCGGTGGTCATTTGTGGTCCTCGGAATGATTCCGGGCGGCCCATTATCGGAGTTTAAGAACAGAAATAAATTTGTTTTAAAATCTTGAAATGGACAATGTGAGGTGCAACGCAAAAATATTCACCCAAGTTCTTGCTTTTAATTTAATTTATTAGTAATAGGGACCAAAAACATCCAGTGGCTTTTAACCAAAACGCGGATTTAGCCGCGTCCATTAAATACAGTCAGCAAAAAAAAAAAAGCAAAACTGAGCCACGTTGTGTTCTTGTTGCTAAAACAACACAAAATAAATCCAGAAAATAAAAATATTGTGCGTTTAGTTTGTTGATTAAACAGGTAAAAATAATAATAAAGTGTTTACAATTCTAAAAAAAAAAATATACTAAAAATATTATGTCACCCATAATACTTTCAGCATAACATTTTTGGCAACCCATACAAAGTTTGGACACTACATGGACTCTAGATGGTGTCCTGGAAGCAATGCATTCTGGGAATCCATACCAGCTTGAGTTAAGGGTCAATGATTGATCTAATAACAATGTTTTCCAATCTGTAGCATTATTTCTAGACTTTAGTGAAACGAGATAAATGGAAGCCTATGGAGCTATATTGGGGCCATAAAGTTTGTTCAAAATAAAATAAAACCAAAAAAAAAGTTTTGAAACGGAAATTATTTTGAAACTGGAAAAAAAAATTGAAGACCAAGATCATGAATCATGAAATTACAAGTCTTATGAACTAATGCTAAACCAAGCTAGCCTGTAGAGAATAATAATGGATGAAATTACATTTGATTGGTTTTTTCCTATCAGTTGATTTGAGTTTCTCCTGGATGTAAAGCCGACTCCAACAAGCAAAATTTCACTGAGGTAAACAGTCTGAATCATTTTGATTAGTCTGTTCTTTATTGGAGTGGTTTGAGCTAATTCACTCAGTGAAGTTTCCAGTAAACGTCCTGCCTGGTTCTGCTTTAAGGGGCATAATGGACAAAAACAAACATTAATTTTCTTTTCTGTTTTTCCTGTTTCCTGTCCCTCTTTGTTTCTAAGCTTTTCCTCCCATTTGCCACTTTGTGTCCCCAGGCGAAACAGTTTCTCTGGTGGATGTGGATATTTCTCTTCGAGGGTTGAACACGCCGCATCCTCCAACTCCTCCACGCCGAAGCCTCAGTCTGTTGGGTAAACGTTTTTTTTCTTGTCCATGCAGTAGTCACGGCAAATCAAATAATAAAAAAAGGCTTACTTGAAGGATCTGTATTTAAAAAAGAAGAAGCCCAGACAGGTGTGTGTGAGGTGCCTTTTATTAAGTTACACAGTAAAAAATTGACAGCAATAATTTGGTTTATTTAGACATAAAGACAAAATGTAGATGTTAATTTTTTAAAGTCATATTTTCACCATGTATTTCATAAATGTCTGAATTCCAAACTAAATATTTAGTTCACCATCTAAATATTTAGCTTTCAAAATAGATATTTAACTTGAAATTAAATATTTAGTCAGGAAACAAAATATTTAGTTTGCAAAATAAATATTTAACTTGAAATCTAAATATTTAGTTTACAAACTAAACAGTTAGTTTAGTTTGTTAACTAACTAAACTAACAAGTAATTGTTAGTTACTTTGCAAACTAACAATTTAGTTTACAAACGAGTCGTTTTAAAACTGTAATATTTAGCTGGTGAGTTAAATATTTAGTTTGGAAATTTGGCATTTATAAATGTAGGAATAACATGCTGAAAATATGAACACCTACATTTTTTATGACTAAATACATCAGATTATTGCTGTTAATTTTTTGCTGTGTACAAATGGCACCCCATAGTTTTCATTTTAATCTTTCTATCTCTACCAAAGTCAAATTCAAAGTTACTTTATTGATCCCAAAGTGAAATTAAACGTTAGTATGGGTAGATAGCGTGACATTAAATAAATGGACGTCTGTCCATCATTTATCCCGTCACTTGATTTATATACAGGGCGGCCTTACCAGTAGGTGGCGGTAATGTTTCCTTTATTTTTTTGCAATCTAACAAAGAAGGGACTTAGGTCACTGCGCATGCGCAGACAATGGCGCTAAGCGCAGCAATTCTAGTTAGGTACCGAGTGTCCTTCGAGTTTTAGCCCTCGGTTTTTCTCTTAAACTTAAAAATAAGAGAAGGAGCTGGAGCAAGAAAGAAAACAAAAACTTTTCACATTCACCAGGAATTAAATATGTAAAGAAATCTCCATATATGTATAAATAAATATATGTTTTTGCATTTTTGTACTAGGTAGATCATTTTGACTTGGTTATTTTTATAAGTAGTTCGTATGGTATCAAGTAGCATGCGGGCTGCGTTGTTCTCTCTGAGAGCTTGGAAACATCTCAGTCTGTTCAGTCCGTTATGTGAGAATGGACAGACTGGCACAACCAGGATCATCCATCTAAACCGACAGGCTAGGCATTAGCAGTAGAAGAGCTGCTGGTAATATAAAGAAGGCACCTCCTTTCTTTTCCTAATGTCGACTGCTGTTGTTGTTCTTCATTTTTCCCACTTTTTTGTCTTTTTATCCCCTTCCCTGCTCTTTCCCTGTTGTCATTCCTCCAGATGATATAGCGGGGCCTCAACCGGGGCCTTTCCTAGTTAGTATTGTGGGCGCCTCCCTGCAGTCTCTCCCTCTTCCTCACCCTCCTCTTCCTCCTCCCTCCCACTCCACCATCCAGCACAGTCTCAGCCTCAATGGTAAGACGTCTATGATGGGAAAAATCCTCTAACTTCACGTCTAAATAACTTAATATGCAGACAATGTACAGTTGAAGCAGTTTTTTAAAAAACTCCCCCTTTTTCTGACTGTCTGAAGAAGGTCTGAAACGACTAATCGATTATTCAAATAACCATCAACCGATATAGTAATCGATTAATTGTTAATTGGAGTATACATGCTCAAAAAATGTCCGAAAAAATAACAGAGCAGTAATTAAAACAAAATTGTTAAAAAAATGTATATATTTTATTTTACATTAAAGATAAAATAGTCTCATTGTTTTAGCTTCACCTTCTGTAAAATTTAAGCACCTTTTACTATCCAATTATCAATCTGTTAATCCAAAAATAATCAGTAGATTATCTTTACATTGTATTTATGTGAAATGAAGCAGAAAGTTCAGATGCATCTTTTGCTACAAATGATTAATCACTCACTAAAGGAATATTATGCTATTGGATTTTATGCGACATAATATTTATTTAATCATTTAAAAAGTAATTTAATTATTTGTCTTTTTCCATGTTTTAATGTTTTTCTAATATTGTATTACAAAAGGCTTAAACGTTTAAAATATGCAGAATGTGTCAATTTTTCAGTCAGTTAATCGTCAAAAATATCGATTACTAAAATAATCGTTAGTTGAAGGCCTGGTCTGAAGTTAAATCTTCTGCTTTAAGTCAGTTAGAATCACAAAATTATTTCTTTTTGCTAAATTCCACAATAACGATAGAAAGAATATGTTAAAGATTTATTTATTAATGTGTTCTAAATCTGCAGAATGTGTTAACTTTTAAATCGATTAATCGATTACTAAAATAATTATTAGTTGCGAGCCTAGTATGAAGTTAAACTTCTTTTGTTTCAGGTCAATTAGAGTCACGACAATTATTTATTTTTGCTAAATACCATACTACCAATAGATAGAATAGAATATGTTCCAAATGTATTATTTTATCCAAAAATCAGAAATTTATGGATGTGTCTTTGTATTCAGTGGATGTAAACCTTAAAATCCACTGAATTTTAAGGTTTAAAATTCAGTGAAAATGCCTCATTTTCTACGTTCTCCTGACTCAGATGCCTTTTTCCGGGCCCTTCCTCATTCGAATCCTTTGCCGTCTGACGCCGGTCCATCAACGAGACGGGCTGCTCCTCCGGTGCTGTGTGCGCTGCGGCGATCCGAAGCCAGCAACTTCACCGCCAGTCTGAGAGAGCTGGAGAAGGTCAGGCTTTTTGTCATTCTGCAGCACAAAAACTAGAACTTCTTCTGCGTCAGTGCAGCTGTTCTGGGAAGGCCTCAGAGATTTGTTAAAGAGCATTAGAGAACAAACAGCAACAGGAATCCCAAAAAGGCAAGCAGGTCAGGGTGGAAGCTGAAGAAAGGTTTAAGCTTTGAACATATATTTTTCAGTCATAAAACAGATAAACATTTAGCATAAAATTTCTAGCAACCAAATTATAGTTAATATATCAACAGGTAATGGGGGGCAGCTTGAATAAAATAAAAACATTTCCTAGAATCTAAATGTTCTAGAAAGAATTTGGGACTTTTCAAACTCAGAAATTTCCAAGTTTTTTTCCAGAAATATCTGAGCTTAAACTCAAAATTTTCTGAGTTTCTTTCTAGCAAATTTTTCAACTTTTAAAACTCAGAAATTTTCTTGATTTTTTTCTGAATTTTTTGGCAGAATTGTACTCCTCTTATTTTTTTATATCCACAACGGCCCTATTATGCTGTTGTACATTTATACCTAAAACTTGTTTTATTTTTCTTCCGAGAGACAGTTGTACAACGAATAGTTTATTTTGTTTTTGTAGACATTTTGTTGTCTATTTACATACCTGGCGTATTTTCCACACATGTACCATGACTACCACGCCTTTGCCCTCTCATGTAAAGGTTTCTACCAGTCAGTTTCCACTATCAGGTTCTTTCTGCAGAATGTTAGACAGAAGCAGAGAAGAACTGGTCCTTACTGTTCTGCTGGGTGGATTGCTGTTGTCTCTGCTTGCAGTGCGGCTGGTACTGGGGTCCTATGAACTGGGAAGACGCTGAGGTGAAGCTGAAGGGTAAACTCGACGGATCGTTTTTGGTCCGAGACAGTTCTGACCCCAGATACATCCTGAGCCTGAGCTTCAGGTCGCAGGGAGTCACACACCACACGCGCATGGAGCACTATCGAGGTAAGAAACACTCACAGTCATGCAGCGTTTCAATAAATCTGCTCCATAAACCTCAATCTTCATGATCGAGACTTGATTAAAAGTTTTAATAGAGTTAATTGAATGATTGTACGATTTTGCTGGTCAATAAATCGTCCCAATAGTGATTGCGATAAACAATAATATTGTTGTCAGACTGTTTTCAAGTAATATTTTGATAATAATGCAAGAGACCAATAAACTTTAATTTTGTAAAGAACTCTTAGCACTGGAATAACACTAAGTCCAGACCTGAAGTTGAATCCTTTTCTTCACCATTCCTCCATTGTTTAATGTAATAGTTTCCAACTTAAGCCCCCTCTCAAAGTTAAGAGTTCGACTAGCCAACAGAAACATGAAACACTCACGTCTTCCAAATTCAGTTAAAGTTTTTTATACTTTCCATACATTTGTCGCCTCAGTCTGAAACTGTTCCTTAAAGGTTTGTCTAAAGTTTCTTTCTGCATCCAGGGACATTCAGCCTGTGGTGTCACCCAAAGTTCGAGGACCGCTGCCATTCTGTGGTGGAATTCATAGAGCGCGCCATCATGCACTCCAAGAACGGCAAATTCCTCTACTTCCTCCGCTCCAGAGTCCCAGGTAAAGAAACGAAGCAACAAATCTCACTCTACGTCTAGATATGAACACTGGGCCAGTTGAGCGCCCTAACCAGAATGCAACTCGGGAGCATCATCCCGTATCTGTGCTAATGACCAGATAATGACCTCTGCTGGTCAATCCAGTCGGCGATTTGAATTTGAATTGAATTTGACTTTGTTAGCAGAATGATGCTGACCGTTTGTGTTTTTTGTTTTTTCAGGGCTTCCACCAACTCCAGTTCAGCTTCTGTATCCTGTATCCCGCTTCAGCAACGTGAAGTCATTGCAACACCTCTGTCGCTTCTGCATTCGGCAAATAGTCCGCATCGACCACATCCAAGAGCTTCCACTGCCCAGGTAAAGTTCATCTAAGGCTCAATATTTTGGCTTCATTTAAATTTTAAAAACTGACTTGTGACCACAAACTTGACCTGCGCCGTAAGCTTTTAAATCGGATTTGTTTATGGTTTGTGAACACAGCATGCCAAACGTTACCAGTTTACAGAAACAACAACGCTCTTCAGAGTGGACGTCTCAACTGAGAGAATACTTTAATTTAGTTATTTTCAGTATCAGTAAGAAAGAACAGAGATATAAGAAGCCATTTCAGGTCGGCAAGAGAGAGCAAGACTTTCATTATCCAACAGGAAGGCAAAATTGCGCTATTGTACACACTGTTTATAGTTAGGAATGCTAATCACAATAACTGCTAATACAAGATGCTGAACAGAGTTTAAAATGTCAACTGTGTTATCATTTTCTCAGTTTTAAAAATAGTAAAACTCTGTTTTACAGCAACAGCTCTCTCTCCAAACCAGAGGTCGCGCTAGACATTTTTGTTCTCTTTCATCATGACCAACGGCATTAAAAAACATTGGACATGTACTATTTTTACCCATCAAATTCTAATCATATTAACATTGGCTATTTAGCTGCATTTCTATGCGGTTTAGTTAATATTCTCCTAGTTGAACCATGAATCCAGATCCCATCACACATAAAGCAGATGAACGCATCTAACTTTTTTGCCGTAGTGACACAAACCACTGATTGAATGAGGCCCCAATAACTCATAATAAATGGAATTAAACGACTCCACTTAAATTACCAGCACTTCATCCGCTGGGATCTAGGTTGCCGCCGCTCTCCTGAGCCGCCGCTCTCCTTCTGGAGGGTAACATCTTCTGCTCCATTTCTTAAAACCGCTGCATGAGTTAAGTTTAATTCTTCGCAGTGTCGGAGCCGCGTCCGCATTGGTTGTACAGCGCACTGCACTTGTTACAGTCTAATTAACTTCTGCACCTTTATTTATTTCCTCAATATAAACTGCAGGCTCCTCTGTTTAGACTATAAATGGATTAGCTCAACATTGCATTGTCTTTAGTTTTCTCTGGTCTGTTTGTAATGGAGACTGAAATTAAAGGTGCCATTTCTAACCTAGACGCTCCAAAGCGTCCGGTCCATAACTCTTCAACACGCCTTCAGCTCCTGGTCAGAAAGACACATTTAGTTCAGTGTCCATGAGATGATACTCAGAAAGGATTTTTTTATTGATTGATTTTAGTTGCCTCTGCGATTAAATCTTTGCATAAAGTCTATAATGTCTGCCCATGAGCTCCAGTTAAGGGTGTTAAATATAACCTGTCAAATGACCGACGGGCTTAAAATTTTCCCGTTGTTTAAAAAAAGAACCGGTCAAATACGGAAAATATTCCATTAACACGACCTCTGCTCCACACGTAGCTGAATATTCGGGAAAGCAAGTACAATTTAATGCATTTTGTCCTTTCATCCACACAAAAACTCCACTTAACATCACTAAAAATTATTATTTACAAAAACTCCAACCAAAGTGGAGATCTGAGAAAACTCTGTATTTGTGTGTTTACATTGGAAAACTGTGATTTAGAGTCAACATGCACCAATTTATCCACATACTTGCCTTGACACAATTCCCAGTCTACATCGTTTTGTGTTTAATTAACTTTATATTTCAATACGCTAATTAAAAGTAGATAAAGATATACAATTGCCTTCACAAATAAACTTCCTGGTGCCATTTTTAATTCTTTACAGGAAGTCATGGTTGTTTTGAAGCAATCTGATTGGCTGACATAAGTTTTAGCTTTGCACTACACTGCCCCTATGGGTTTGGCATGTTTACTACAACGCTCTGTGGCGCATTTGTGTGGCTTCATGTGCATGAAAACGTATTTCAAACCGATCCCGTGTGTACGATATTTTTTAAACGACGTGGCAGAGATATTTGTTTTTATAAAGACACGTCTATATTTCAAGTAAATAAATCATTAGATTCTGTGTTTGAGTCACTTTTCCTACTTCCTAATTTTACTTTTAAATGTGCAAGGTGAAAATGTTTTTGCCAGTAAAAAGTCCTGATGATTTTTTTTTTTTCAGATCACTGATCTCCTACCTTAGTAAGTTTTATTACTACGACCCTGAGGAGGAGATGTATCTATCAATCAATAGCATTCGGAGGGTCGTAGCAGCAGAGCAGGAGGCCAACCCTCAGACATAGCAGCATACCTAACCCAAAGTGAGTACACTTTTAAGAAAAGTTATTTATTTTTTGTTCAATGTGTTTTTTTGTGTGTAACAAAATAGTTTAGGGGATTTTTTTTTGTTAGAATAGAATAGAATTCAACTTTATTGTCATTGCACTGTCTGAAGTACAAGCAACGAAATGTAGTTTGCGTCTATCCAGAAGTGCTATACATGATATAGATATTTATTTACAGGTGTACAAAAGGCAAGGAGGTGTGCAAGAGTAATGGCAAGAAGTTCTAACAGTCTGTGTTGTGTATGTGTGTGAGGACAGTCCATATGTTATTGTTGTGTGGGGGGATGGGGGAGTGCAGTTCTTATAGATTGTGTCAGGAGGCGTTCAGGAGCGTGACAGCTGTGGGAAAGAAGCTGTTCCGGTGCCTGGTGGTTCTGGTCCGTAGGCTTCTGTAGCGCCTCCCAGAGGGCAGGAGGGAGAAGAGTGTGTGTGCAGGGTGAGTGAAGTCCTTAGTGATAGTCCTGGCCCTTTTCAGACAC
>CAEFZY010077513.1:0-11381 GCA_903066815.1 Brachyrhaphis roseni
TAGTAATCACAGCAAAAGGTTGCTACTTTGAAGAAACTAGAATATAAGGCGTATTTTCAGTTGTTTTACACTTTTTTCTAACTATTGACATCTACAATGTCAATAGTTATGAAAGTAAAGGAAACTCATTGAATGAGAAGGTGTCTCCAAACTTTTGGTCTGTACTGTATATATATATATATATATATATATATATATATATATATATATGAAGTAGATTAAAAGCATCGTCACCTAGAGGGATCAGCAGAAAGCTGAGGCAGGCTAGAAGGTTGTTTGCTCAATTGGCAAACAATAAGCTGAATGAATAAATGAACAGAACCAATAACCTACCACTGTCAACCACTTCAAGTATCCAGCATGATGAAGTGTCTGCACTGAGGGTCTGCACAGCGCAGCATGAAATTCAAAACCTTTATTTTACTGAGTCATTTCTGTGACATTTACAGCTACCCTGGTTTTGTAGCAGAGGAGCATATGTTAAGTATATACTGAAACTAAAAACCACATAATTATTCGACTTGTTCAAAAACTCTGTGGCAGCCTGGTTTAGCTGGAAATCTAACTACATATGTGTAAAAATTTAATCCTGGAACTTTAAATGTTTTAGAAGTTTGAGGTGAGGACAACACTGCAAATAGTAAGTAGGATTAGTGAAGTGAATCAAACTTTTAATAAAACTAATTGCCTAACAACTAATTTCTGTGCTGTTGGGACCAGGGAAGTCTCTGCTCCAGAGGATTCCCTTTGTGTTCTTGTTCCTGAGCTCTTCGTCAAAAGGGCATTGACAAGTTTGCCTCTGTTTAAGCTTCCTGCTTTCTGACGAGGGGGCCGAGGACGGTGTGCCTCTATGTTAATTTCTTGTTTTAGAGTTTTCCAAAAGGGGGCCTAAGAAGTTCCTTTTCTGATTCCAGTTCTCTTAATGAGTCCCAAGAAGGTCAGCTGGTCTACATCCAGAGAATTGTCTTCATCAAACTCCAGATCATCAAATGATGGATTCAGCAACCATTCAGCAGACCTTCAAACTCCATTGGTTGGTTCTTCTTCATGAGAGTCCGCAGCCTCCTAGATGTCCTCCAAAGCTCCTTAATCGGTTCATGAACTTTAAGGGTCACAAGAGCTTCTTTGTGGGTTTCTGTGGCCTTCTGGCTTTTGTCCACTGCTTCTAAGATCCCGGCATCAGTGGCATTAACACAATCTACAGAGCTTGTCATGACTTTCTGAACTCCTCTTCTCGGTCTACAAGCTCTGCAATTTGGACATGACCTTGTACAGGCTCCTTTGATGGGTCTGGAGACATCGAGTCCAGCTCAGCCCCAGAACTCTGTACTTCCTTGTGTCAAGCTATCAGTTCTCCAACTGTACTATGAGCCACAGCTGGTTAGATCTTGGGTTGTTTTTTAGGCCACTGCACTCTGACAGTTAATCTTCAAGAGGTAATGGCTAAAGAAGCTGCCTGTTCAATCAGCAATTATCTCTATGGTTGTGTATATCATAAAATATTGTTTTTGTGTTAAAAATGTCTGTTGGCTTGACATAATATTCTTCTTTTCTTAGGAATTTAATTTTATGTCCTTCCTAAAAGGACATAGAACGTCCTAGAATGAATTAATAGTAAGCATTTTTTGAAACGTCACTGACAGTTTAAAGGTCTCTGAAGAGATGTAAATACATACAGGGAGTAGAAGGGCCTACTCCACAAAGCAATTTTGTGAACAATCTGTTTAAGTCAGCGAGGTACATCCAATCAAACTTCAATTATATAACCAACAGCTTCTGTGAAGACGGCCTGCTTGGTTTTCTTTAAGAAAGTCTGAGTTTCTACAGAACCCCGCCTACCTGAAGCAAGCAGTCCTAACTGGATTTCTACACTTAAACCATGATGCATGGAATTTATTATCTTTTCAATGTTAATTAGATGTAAATGTTTCACAAAGAAAACACAAGTGATAGATAAAGGTAAACCCTACACAGGTTGTCTCCCAACACTTCTAACTGGTTGGGTGACCTTTAGAGCTAACATCTGTAATCAAGCATTTGCCATGAGTTGCAATGAACCTACATCACTACAGAGAATCATTGATCCAATAATCTTTGCAAAATTGTGGCCATAAAGCCACGTTTGAGGCTTTTTAAGTATGGACCACCATTTAGAGGTCATGCCACTGCATCTCAACTGGATTCAGGGACAAACACTTTTTCTCACCACTGTCTATCCCAGCAGAAGGATTCTTAAATGTACCATACTCCAGAAGGATTTCCTGACGTAAACTGGATGTTTACATCAGCAATGTTTGCAGGCCATATCCAGTTACTGCTCTACATTTGTGTGCAGTTAGTTGCTTCCTGGATGATGATGGTGATGCAGAAAGGCAGCACTGTGTTGAGGAATGAAAAGCCACTGCACTGATGCCTCTTTCCACTCATGACACGTTTTACTGAGGCACAAACCTATTAGATAGATTAGACTTACACAGGATTCCACTCTGCTGGGTGATGTTAAATCCTCTGAAGTTACATAGGCCTGTTTGAAATAAGATTCAATTATAGCAGACATTGTGCACCGTCTCACACTGGGGTCAGTCGCCTTTAAGCTGTCATTTCCCAGACCTGCCAAATATGACAGAGTGTATCAATGGCACACATCCTTATCATTGTTGCTGGAGGAAATTAACAGGAAAGTGACTGAAAATATTTTTACTGCTTCAGCATCCATCTATATTAACTAATTGAGAAATAAAAGTACATATCACAGTACACTAAAACTCATGTCATTCTCCGTATTGTCATGATAATCTGTGATGTGACATTGTACCTCACTGCCTGGTGTGGTGGTAGAGCAGTGAGTAACATTTTTTTCTCTCCTTACCTAAGAATCACTTCAAGGTACCAGTTGTTGACTTAGGTATGAGACCTGAAGGGATCTAAGTTTTTGTTTTCTGCTCCATTTCAGCTGGTCGGAGATATTGTAAGTGCATTACATTTTTTTTTCACTATTTTTCCAGATGTTAATACACAGGTTGCCTAGGGTTCCGGTGGAATCCTGTCTTGAAGAGAGGGGGTGTTACGGCCCAAGGCCTTTCCTCTGGGTCTTTAACATCCCTGTTTTAGAGCTTCTAATTGGTGCTGATTGGAAGTGGAGGTAGATGTCAATTGTCTCCAGAATAACATCAGATCCAGCTTAAGATGCACCATTCTTTCTCACTAACGCAGCCCATTCTTTCTGTCTCTCTGCCACTCCCTCTCCTCTCCTTTCCTTTCCAACCAGTTATGATTTTTGTTAAATAAATCCCATTTTAAGTTACCCCATGCATTGCTTCCCTTTAATTTGTTATGGTTCAAGAGCCAGACCGTATATATATATATATATATAATGAGCTTTATACACACACAGCATGGCCTTCTTTGTTAAATGACCTAGATAACAAAGGCAATCTGCTCTCCACTCCATGCAGGGAGTAACTGGCAATCCAAAGCCATGCTGGAGGGCCCTTCACAGAGCAATCAAAAATACAGCTAACAGAAAGAAAAACTGAACCAGCAGCCTTCAGAAAACAGTGTAGATACACAGAAAAACTTATCGGAGTGCTTGTAAGATTAATCTGGCCCACAGATCAGAAAAATAAACTCACAGCCAAATAGAGAGCGGCGTAGATGCTGAGAGCAGCCTCCTTTGAGGGAAAGGTCTTGCGGGCCCTCAGGACATCGTCTTGATTCCCTGTGCAGGCCTCTTGGTGGCTGATGTAGCGCAGCGCCTGTTGACACCCGAGTGCTGTGTAGTTTGGCTTACACACCGTCAGGAAGTACGGCGCCAAGTTCCCTGTCACTACCTGCCCTGCATTGACGAAGATGTCAACCGTGAAGAGGCCAAAGGCGTAGACTCCTGGGGAAGAAATGAAAGCTGAAGAGGTTGACCACAGATCATAAACAGGACAAACTGGATCACAAATCTGATGTCATAGAAATCCTCATAGATCTTAATAGTAATAATAATTTACTTTGCTAAGGTTGATTTTATGAGTTTTTAAAAATCATGTTTCAAGTCTATAGCTGTGTCTGAATTCAGGGTGTGCATCCTTCGAAGGATGGCTTTGTAGGCTGATTACGTCATAGCGTGGCGACAAGGCCTGTCCGAATTCAAAGACTCCTTCACATGCAGCCTCCAAATGCGTGCTCCTTTTTCCCAGATTTGAAGGATGGGTCCGTTGTATCGTTCACAGCCCACCATATCCCATAATTCATTGCGAGTCCCAACAGGGTGTTCAGGCAGAGCGACAATGGCGGTGAAGAGCGGCAAATTATTTTTGTTATATTACACTTTAAATGACACGTGAGTTTGTAACATTTTTAGGCGAGAATGTAAGTGGGTAAGTCTCAAATATCTGCTCGGTTCACCAAAACATAACCTTCTCTAACATATCCAGACATGTCTGCTGCTGCTGCATTAACAACCAGCTCCCCGCGCCAGCTGCCAGCTGGCCAGGCGCTTCAGATTCGGTATACCGGAGGAGAACGCCTGACTCCCCGCACATTGTTTTAAAAAGTCCCACTAGCTTTCCCCAGTGAGTGGAAGTTAAACACTGATATTATTCAGACAAGTAATATCTAGTTGTAAAATGTTTGGTTTACTAAAGTATTTCATTTATTCCTGAGCAAATCAGTTTGATTGATTAAAGTTAAGCCTTCAAACATACTAGTTTTATTTAAGTATAACGGCTTATCCGAGATTTGGTGACAGATATGAAAACGAATAATTTGCTTATATTTATCATGGTAGAAATATGCAATACATGTTTGAACACTTTAGAATCAAACTAACAGATCGTGGCAGATACAATGTATATATTTCACACCCGAATGTATACTCTTAATGTGAAGGGGAGAAGGTGAGGTGAGAAGACACCAACGGTTGTCCTATCTATTTTTGATTTTGATTGGAAGACATTGAGAATAAAACAAGACTCTAATTATTTTTTTTGTCTTTTTCTGCCGACTTCCACAAGATTTCTTTTTTTACTATGGAACAGCCTTTACTATAAAAGGTGAAGAATAATACAGAAATCAGGAATAATACATGGTTGAAAAACAACCTTCAGCTCTGTTGTTCTTTCTTCATCTCCGCTCTCTGCTTCACGCTGTCACGGTTGCTATGCAACGTGAGTTATGCTGAGGTGAGGACAGTTAGTGAAGGCTAGACCCATCTGAATTCACAGCTTTTCTCTTTCGGTCTTAGTTTATTCATGGCCTTGGAAGGACCTGGTCTACGTAGCCCTGTCCTTCGAAGGACGCAGACCTTTAATTCGGACACAGCTTATATATGTATGGGTTATGGATTCTAAGGACTTTTTTGTATATCATTAACTTTTAAGGTTTTTTTTCTTGCCTAAGCAATTTATTTAAATCTGCAATATATAACTTTTATTAAAAAATTTACATAATTGCTAAAATTGTTATCATGTCGTGACGGTATATTAAGAGAAAAGATTGATCTCCTTCACCTCCTCCCTGTGCTGCTGTTGCCATCTGAAGAAATGCACTACTCCTGACAAAAATAACAAATCAGACCCAGGAGGAGGGTCTTAGTGCTGTCAGTCGACCTTGTATACTTGCTGCTCAATGTGATAATGGTGGAGAAACAACCTACAATTACAGGAAAAGCGTGGCCATGCTAACTAGCCTCAGTATTCATGACAGGCTGGGCTAGCTGCAGCAAAGCAACGTGTATGGGAGGGAAAAGATGAGCAGCGCCACTCAGAGGATGATTGTTCGCTTTAAGACCCACCTCCTGACTCTGGTTGGTTGTTTCTAGATAGCACCAGGAGAAGCTGGATGAACCTGATTTATTTCACACACCACATAGTGACATTTTCAACAAATATGTAAAAGAATAAATAAATAAATAAATGTATAACGGTTACAGACTGCAGCTTTAACCAAAATGAGTTATATGCATCTTATTACAAAATGTAGATATTTATTTAGATTGAAAGAAAAAAAGAGTAATAACTTTTAAGTTTTTAAAAGAATCCAAAACAGGAAATGGAAGTGAAAGTTTCTTTGATTTGACATTATAAGACCTGCTGAAAACCTGAATTAGAATGGTTTTTACAGGCTGACCTTGAAATAAAAAACTATAAAAATGGACTCCTCTTTCTAAAACAGCAAAAGAAAAAATATATTTTTGTCACAAACAGAGGTTATTAAAAACTAAATAGTCACCACATTATATTATGCCATTTATTTATTTACTTGCTTACCAAGAACTAAGTTAACATCCAGAAGGATAGTGTGAAAAGTCCAGTTGTGCTGTAGAAGCTCAACTCCAACCAGCACAGACCTGAGGATGGTTCTGCAGAATCTCTTGATGTTAATACTCCCTGAACCACGTTCACTCAGCTGCTCAAACCGACCAACTGGCCTTTATGTTTCAGTGACTGAAAGGCTTTAACAGAATAATTGCCTCCACTCTGCTATAGTCCAATCCTCTGTCAGTCTGAATTATCCAACAGGTGCTTACTCAGGCAGGTTTTCCACATACAGTCTCGCACACACACATACCCCCCCCCCCCCCACACACACACACACCCCCACACATCTGAGAAGTGTTATTTGTCAAAGCAACATTCACAGCTTTTCAAGTCCCTGTCAAGCATTTGTGCAACACCAATTAAATCTTACATGCTTTGAGAAGAACCTATGATTAGAGACTGCAGCGTGGCATCAGAGGAGTTTGGTTGTCATCAGCTGAACTCATTGTCTTTCTTGTCTTATCAACAGAGTGTGGAGCTGCTCTAGATGCTGACAGCTCCACTTCTTAACAAGCATCAAATAGGTTTAGTCAAGCATCGTGTGACTCAGTTGCTGTGTAGTCACCACGCTCCTTATCTTTTGACATTGTCCCAGTTTCTTCGGCGCTCTGTGTTTTACAGATGGCTTTCAACCCCAGCTTCCTTCATTCTGACTCAGGGACCACAGAAAGAAAAGCAAAACTTGCTTAGCAGGACATGAATCAGAC
Organism: Brachyrhaphis roseni; assembly: GCA_903066815.1. NCBI lineage: Eukaryota > Metazoa > Chordata > Actinopteri > Cyprinodontiformes > Poeciliidae > Brachyrhaphis > Brachyrhaphis roseni. The sequence goes on from CAEFZY010077513.1 coordinate 7,016, forward strand.
CTAGCCTCCTTTCTTTGAACACAGCATGGCGTCAGAGCTGTGTTCTGACGCCATGAACACACACACCATCCAAATGCTGTGTGTGTGTTCTGAGCAGATGCTCATGGAGGAAAGGCAGTCCATCTGTCAAACAGCTGGACCAGGATATTTCCATCCACTGTTTAAAAAGACACAATTTTTTTGTCTCACTGTGACAGTTAATTAGAATGAACTGCCTCTCTTTCAGGTCAGTTAGGATGAGCAAAATTATTTTCTGTTTTCTAAATATCAGCAGGCAGAGCTAAAGTCCCAAATTCGCTCTCCCATTTGAGAGCAACATTCTTGTCTTTACTTTCCTCAAATTTATAAGTTTACATACAGTTCCTTAGAATTTACTACAATTGCTTTTTAAACTGTACAATGTTCTGGGTTTCCTTTCAGAAGCTTCTTTCAGTGGCTTGCTGGAATTTGGTCCGTCTCTTTCTGGTGAAACTGGGTCAGGTTTGTAGGCTCAAACAGTGTTTTAGTTCTGAGCTCAGAACTTTGTGACGGCCACTCTGTCAGGGTGTTACCTGCTGTTCTGCATATCGAGAGTTGTTGACCAGAAATGTTAGGGAGCGCCATCTACAGGATAGACGAGGCAAGAGCCAGAAATTTAGAGACAGAAGGCTTGATTGAGAAGAGGGAATAAAAAACAGGCATTGAAAGAATGCCGGATAGATCCGCTCACATGAGTAGATCACATATTGGTGATGGAACAGAGGCAGGTTATGGAGTGAATGAGATGGAGCAGGTGAGAAGATGAAGAATGTGGCATGGCTGGCAAACAGGGAAGAAGACTGACAGGTTCCATCCCCATCAGGACTTGGAACTGAGATGAGCAGGTTGGAAGAGTGGAGGCATCGCCTACCGGACCCACACTAGCCCGTCCTGCATAGTGGTGGAGGCCAAATGCCAAGGGACTGGAGTAGAAGCACCAGCAGGAGTGCCATCCCATCATTTCCTCGGATAGAAGTTATGACAGTGTGATAGTTCACAAAAATGTGTAACTTCAAGGGTAAAAATTGGGTAAAGATAATTAGAACTTTGGTATATTGCGTTCTTTTTTAAAAGTTTTATTAGCTCTTGTGGTCTTTATTTGATAGTGAATTGACAGGAAAGAGGGTGATGAGAGAAGGAGAAGACATGCGGCATAGGTCGCCAGGCTGGGAATCGAACCTGCAACGGCCGAGTCGAGGAAGGCCTCTATATGTGGGTTGTGCTTAACCCCTGCGCCATCACAGCACCCACTGTGTATTGCTTTCTTAGTTCCAAGGTCGCTCAAGGTCAAAAATTCAGCTTAAGTCATTGGAAAATGACTAAAAGGATTAGCAGATTTCAGAGACTCTAGTCCACTCAGCGGTGTCCCATAACTCAACCACATCAGACAGAACGGACATCAGAACAAAAGCAACTTTACACTTCTCCGTAGGAAACCAAACAGCTGAAATCAATGCTTAGCAACTCCAGCAACTCCAGTAGTCTGGAGGTTACTGGAGATGCTGGAGGTTGTGAATTCCAGGAGGCCAACATGGATAAAACATCTGTAGTTTCTGACTTTCCAGGGTGACTAGTGAACTCTCCACATCATACTGCCGTTCCTGTGCTGGTGACGAGCCATTTTTATGCAAGATTATACTGCAATATCGTGACTTTGAGGACTGAAAATGAGAACCAGCACAGGAAATGTGTTCAAAGACTTCTTTAAAAGCAAGGAGTTGTTGGAAGCTTTGGCCTGGCTCATTAGGGCCAGGCCAATTGCAATTGGCCTGGCCCTATTGCAATTGCTCCTAATTGCAATTGCAATTAGGAGCAATTGCAAAAGGCCTGAGAAGGTTGTTGATCTGGCCAGACCATGAAGACCTAAAACATTGAGCACTGATTTAGAGCACCTGTGCTCTAAATCACAGGTTAGAGCACACCTGATTTAGGTGCTCTAAATCAGGTGCACTGATTTAGAGCACCTGTGCTCTAAATCAGTGTACTGGTTTCATGGCATGGGAAGGGTCCTAATATCTTTGGTGAAAACCGTCAACAGCAGATGAGAGGAAATCCCAGAAGGGAATATCTTTGGCAGAGAATGGACACAATGAGCAAATGAATACAGGAAGGGCAGGATCGGAATAAACCAAAGGGGATTATTCCGATCCTGCGGGAGTCTGTGACCAGAGTGGAAGTCCATAATGGTGAGCGTCACATCCAGGATAGAGGTAAAGGGAGTAAAGGCTTCGTCAAGAACAGGGAGTCAGAAACACGTATGGAAGGACTGCTGGATATTTTTACTCACATGATGTGACTTTTAATCTGGCAAGGACTGAATGCCTGAAGGGATCTTGCATCAGTGATGGAACAGATGCCGGTTATAGCAGCTGAGAAGAATTTCCCTAACAGTGTGAAGCATGGCAGCTAAGGCAGCAGACTAACAGATGTTAATACAGAAATATTTTTGATCCTACCTGCCATGAATAGGAAAATTTAGACTAAATTAATGTCCAACAATGAGAAGAAAGGTTAAGTTTTTTATACGGTGGATGTAAATATCTGAATTTTACCTGTATGTGTGTATATACATTTATATATATGTGTGTGTGTTTGTAATGCACTTCTTGTTTGATCTAGTGCCAGTATCTCCACACAGCTGCAGTTCTACACAAGTCAACATCAAAGTTATCACAGCTCCCCAGAATCTCCACTTACTAGTGCTCACACACAACACTTTGGCAAAGTCAAGGCAGAGGTGTTGAATACAGAGTGACACAGTGTGAAAGTGTTAATTCATATTTTATGAAATGTGTTTATCTGACTGTTGTCACCCTTACACTCAAGAGGAATATGTCTGCATAGAATAGAATAGAAATATCCTTCATAGATATATTTGAAATATCTGCAGAGGATGCAGAACAGCAAAATTTCTTCATTACAGTGAAAAGGTCAAAGTGGTAAATATGAGAAACTTGCAGGTGTATCCACATACTCACATCATAAGAAGAGATTATCCGTGATTCTTGTTATGGTTGGTGAGGCTGAATCATAAAGAGCCATAGCACTAACAGCAAGAGTAGAGCAACATTGCTGAGGTTTATTGCATAATAAACCTCAATTGTAAATTGTATAATAAGTAAATAAAAAAAACAAAGAACTAAATAGCTGTCTGGGCAGTTGTATGTGAGTGACATGGACAAGAACATGAACCAACCAAGACCAAACCAGAAACCAGTGAGCAACAAAAGTCAGACAAGAACTTAAGTAGCACGGGAGGCAGGTGAGTAGAATTTTTAATGTCATGCATTAAAAATCTTCTTTCCAATAAAGATAATACAACTAGGATGGACTTTCTGTCCTTACTGCCCACATCTGACCTGGATCCTTAACCCCAGGGTTAATGAAAAGATAAGAGCAGAAAGGAAAGGCTTATTCATAGCTCATATTGTCATTCTTCTATGCAAAAATTATCTATTTTATAATATAGAATTACTTCCCCTAATTTAAAATTCACTTACAGCTTCAGTATTCTGCATAGTATCTTACTGATTGACTGAGTGGACTGTGCATCAACACAAAGCTCTGAATGCATGCAGCTGAAGACACTGGTGGAGTGTGTGAGAGCTCCATGGCCCTTAGCTCTGTTCTAAATTTAATCTTCCCCGACCAGCGCAGCCACACTGAGTCATTATGCAAAGCCTGGGTAGGCATGAATGAGAGGAGAGTGCTGTGAAGCTGCGAGATGGCTGAGCACATGAGGCTGCCGCTCCACTGCAGTAGGAGATGCAGAAACCAGTGGGAATAAATCAGCTCTGTCTGGCACACATGCAGATATACAAAAGCAGAACAGAAGCAGGCACACTGAGTGAAACACACGTGAGTTTTGCTATTAGCTAAAATAAAGCAGGACAACATTTGAAATGAAGCAGAAGCTGAAAGCGTTTGGCTTCTGCTTGATGTTGGGAGGACTTGGAGGGAAATGTTGGATGTGCCTGCTGAAGCTGTTTTAAGCTTTCACTGTGGTGAATTATACAAGAGAACAGTTACAAGATCAAAACGTGTGGATTGTTTACACACCTGCTGCAGTCCTTAAGGAATACAATCTGTTACTTCTCTTTATAGAAACATGACAGTCTTTCCATTCACAATGCTAATAAGAATCCTAAGCCAGACAAGATAAAGCAGACAGATGGGAGAATAATGCGAGAGACCTGCTGAGAATCCAGCTGTGTGGGTGTGTGTGTGTGTGGGGGGGGGGGGGGGGGGGGGGGGGGGGGGGGCGGCGGGGGGGGGGGGGGAAGGGGAGGGGGTGGGGGGGGGGGCAGAGAAAAAAAAAAAAATAAACTAGGTGTGGACCTTTCTCCCC
>CAEFZY010077516.1:0-22165 GCA_903066815.1 Brachyrhaphis roseni
ATAGATAGATAGATAGATAGATAGATAGATAGATAGATAGATAGATAGATAGATAGATAGATAGATAGATAGATAGATGGATGGATGGATGGATGGATGGATGGATGGATGGATGGATGGATGGATGGATGGATGGATGGATGGATGGATAGGTAGGTAGGTAGGTAGGTAGGTAGGTAGATAGGAGCATGTAACAGTATATATATATATATATATGTAACAGTGCAAGTATAGATATACACAGTTTGGATCCACCGGAATCAGTCCAACTCAGAATCGGGATCCGGATCATCAGAACAAGAGGTGAATGTGGTACCAGAACAGAACCAGTCCTGAGCCCAGAACACAGCTGGGACAGATCCATCAGAACCAGAACCTCTGACCCAGTTCTGCTGCTAAAGCATCAAACTGCTGGTTCTGTTTCCAATAAGGTCAAAGGTTCTGATCATCAGCATTGACCCAGTTTTCTTCCCAGTACCAGAACCTCAGTCTGGACTTCCAGAACTCTGGTTGAACAGAACCGAGAGTTCTAGAGTCTTTCCATCAGAACCAGCAAGTTCCCGCAAGTCAGAGTCACGTGGTCAGAACGTTTGATGACGTCAGCTCAGGTAAGTTTTCACCTGGATGCTGAATGGAGATGGAGATGCTGATGGGTAAGGTTCTGGAGAGAAAGTTCTGACCCGGTTCTAATCTGGTTCTCATCCTGATCTGGTTCTGGACCTGGTTCTACCTCAGACGTGCCGGGCTCCAGAACCGCCCTGTGGGTCCGGGCCGGACCGATACCTGCTGCTCCGTGAGGCGGGGTGTTCGCCCGGCCGGCGCCGCCCGGTCTCCGCTCAGCGGGGCGGGGTCTCAGCCAGACCTGTTGTTCGGATCTCGGAGCTCCTGGTCCCGCCTGGGTTCTGCTCGGTTCTCTCTGGCTCACCGGAACTTTTCTCTGGCTTTTGGGACTCGGCGGGATCCGAACCAGACCTCTTGGTCCAGGTGAGTAAGACTCGGTTCTGCTGGATCCAAGTTGTCTCGAGCTGCATGAAGGAGCGAGCGAACCAGGCGTGTCTGACGGGAGCGAGCCAGACTCCCTTCAGGAATCTGATACTTTTCCCTTTTCTGCTTTTCTCTATTAATGTTGTTGGTGAAAGAACCGGTTCTAAAAGGAGCTGGTTCTAGAGGGGGTGCTCTGTGATTCGGCTCACGGAACACCCTGGTACCCTTGTCTGGTTTCATATCTGCTGGTTTTAATGTGCCTGCCTGCTGAATTCAGCTGAGAGCAGCGAGTTTTAAAGTGAATGGGTTTTGAACAGAGTCTGGTCTTTGAAGTGAGGGGTGAAGAACCAGAATCTGCGGTTCGGTTTGGTTCGGAGTTCTGATGTCAGCCTGTCTTCTCTCAGCGGGGTTCTGTTGGAAGATGTCGACCAGTCCCGGTTCGGTTCGGCTCAGCTGGGCTCGGCTCGGTTCAGCCTGCAGTGGAATAACTTACATTCCAACACATGCACAGACACGCGCACACACGCACGGACTAACAGAGATACCCACGAACACGCGCACATGTGCACGGACGCTCTTGCATGAACGCGCAGTCAGCTGAACGGAGGCTCTGTGCTGATCTGGACTCGGTTCCGAGTCACCTGCTGATGTTTCATAAAGCAACTTTACATCACGTGACCCTGCGACTGTTCACACTGTAAACACACACACACACACACCCGCACACACACTCTGCTGTCTTCCTCTGTAGCCTCAGGGGCCCCTCTGTCACCATAGACACCATCGGTCCGGTCCAAACTGTCCTAGTTGCTGCGGTTCTGATCCGGAACCTACTGGAGAGTTCTGGTTATTCACACAGAACCACATCAGAACAGAACTTTGAAAACGCGACCCATCCAGAACCACTTCGACCCAAATCGAGTTCTGATGAATCAAATTATTCCTAATGGAATTACAGAGCCAAATTTAGATCCAGTTAAATAAACCCAGTAGAATCAGAATAACTAACCTGCTGACATTAACTAACCAACCTGCTAACTAACTGACTTAGTAATGCATTCATTTATTCATTAACCCATTTAAACCCAAATTTTTCCCAGACATGAAAATATTCAAATCAGATGTCATTTATAACCCTTTGAACTAATCAAGGGGAATAATTTTAAAAATTGTGTAAAAATATATGAAAAAGTGTTTTATGGGCGTGCTGTGGTGGCGTAGCGGTTAGCGCGACCCACATTTGGAGGCCGCCTCCAGTCGCGGGTTCGACTCCCGGACCGACGACATTTGCCGCATGTCTTCCCCCCTTCCTGTCAGGCTACTGTCTAATAAGGGACACTAGAGCCACAAAAAGCCCCCTGGTGGGGTAAAAAGAAAAAGTGTTTTATGATGGTTATATGTGACCGGTGGGATAATTTGGTGTTCTTACTAAGATGAGCTAAAAGTGCTTTTTCCAAATAGAAAAGATCATAGAAGGTGAACATTGTTTCTTATTTTAATATATCTTTCCACAGCATTACTTTAGTGCAACTTTTGCTCTGTAAAGAACAAATTTGACTATCTACAGTGAGTGCTTGAGTGTTTATGCATAATTATATTGAACTTCAGTCTGTTGTAGTGTTATGTTATCACATTAACATAGATCATAAAGATAACCTCTATAGTAGAGTTCTTCATTTATATTATTCCACCACCTGCTCCACCTCCAGCTGCTGTGGCTCAGAGTCAAACCAACCTGTTCCCCTCCTGGCCTGTGGGGGCGCTGCACCAAGAACCACTGAAGGAAACGACACAAAAACCTCTGAAGACACTGAGAGCAACTTCCTTCTTCACCAGATGGAAACAAGATGGAGGATCAGAGTTTAGTGTTGGAGGATTTCTCTTTAGTCTTTGGCTAAAGACCAGGAGCCATTTCTGCTGCTAGCGCTAGGCTAGCATGTTAGCTTTGGTTGTATTTACCCAGAATGCCCTGTGCTGTAGTCCACTTCCTGCTTTTGGAGCGGTCTCCGGTCCGCTTGGCGTTCAGATATGCATTCAAACGGAACCAGACTGAGGTTTGGAGGGAAACTAGCGTTAGCGGTTTTGGTTCACTTCTCCCCAAACGAAGCGGACTTTCCAGGCAGACGGACTGGAGTTGCATTGCAGCAGCTGGAGGAAGGGTTTGTTTGATACAAACATCCTTTGCTGTCTGTCAGTCGGTCCACATTAGAATCCTGCTAGCTTAATTTTAGTCGCTGTGTGGTCTGGTGCAGATGCTCCTCGTGGTGTTAGCTGCTGGTTTCAGCGCCTCAGACAGGCTGGATGTTTAAAGGAGTCGTTCATGGTGGGTGGGAAGCCTCACAGGGTCGGCTAGCAACGCGTTGGGGAGGGGGAAGAAGCATCCTCATATCACTGCTCTTCATCAGAAAAATTTCTATCAGCTGATGAAACATGGAGGAACAACAGCTCAACAAGATCCGCCCCTCTTATCAGCGCGGCTAACATCTCCTCCAGTGCTCCCAGTGTTCCCAGCGCTCTGCCTCCATTGTGACGCTGAGAGGCTCATAAAGGCGGAGCGCGGTCCGGCGGTGTCCTCTCGTCTCCGCGCCGCACCTTCACACGCACAGCGCGGTGACACGCACTATTATAAATAGTCTAATCTATATGGTAATAGTGTTGTATTCTACAAGCAGAGAATGGGGATAAGATAACATTGTGACTCCGGGTTTGTTCTGCCTGCTATGGTAATTGTTATCAAAGGTTATTTGGGATGACATCGGCGGCTCGCTGTGATTGGCTGGGACCTGTTATTTACGATATGAATTATGATAACCGTGATGTCTCTGTGCAGCCGAGGCCTCGCCGGCCGCCAGATACAATAAATTGCTATCGTTAATCACGGCGCTTTGTTCTGCCATGATTACCCTCCGCTGCAATAAGAGCTTTATTTAAAGGAGAATATGGATTTGTCATCCTTCTGGCGGCAAAATGAAACTGACAATTTTTTATGTCTTGACATTTAATTTGTAAAAAACGGACGCGGCGCTGCATTTGCATTTTATGACACGCTCTTCCTCCTCCTCTTCCTCCTGCTGTACCTGGAGTGGAGGTGAAATCTGAGGATCCAAGCTTGTTATTAACACCATGATGATGCCATATATCAATATTTAAATCATATAAATTCACATGTTGCATTCAGAAAAGTATTCACACCTCTGTTACCATGAGGGTGCACAAACTTTATGCAACAGCCGAAAGCATCAGTCTCACAGGAAGTTTTTGCTTCTAATAAAATAAATTCAAAACTAATTTCACAGTTTTTCAGTGTTTCCACAGCAGGACAGTTTAACTGAGCAGAATCTCAGTATAGCTATCGATTCATATCTAACTAAAAACTAAATATCTTTTGAGTTTGAAATAATAAAAGTCGCAGCAGTTAAACAGCAACACCTCTGGATTTAGAGGAAACAGGTTGAGAAGGAGCGAGCGACGTCATAATCTGTCAGAGGAGCAAATTTTCATCTCATAACCAAATATTAATTCAGTCTTTCATAACAAGTTTTGTGTCTCATTATAATGATAAAGTTTTGCTCTTTTGACAATAAACTGTCATTATAACAAGAAATCACGCCAAAATGTATTTATCAGTTCTGGCAGGTAAAGTCTTCCGTAGAGCCAGACCAAAAGCAGATTTTATTTTGTCATTTTTTTGCGGTTTGCTTTCATATTTATCATTTATCATTTGTAAACAGTCATGGGCGATGAAGTCCAAGAAGTCGTTTGTTTCTCTCGATCCAAACCGGCAGGACATTTTAACATCTTTAACAAACATAATAAATATTTTAATAAAATGAACAAATCAGTCTGATGTTTGGAGAAAAGTTCTCTGTGAGTCATTGCAGCCTGGAATCATTAAAAACCTTTGAATTAAGATAAATGCATACATTTTTGATCTAGACAGACGTCTCTTCCTAACTGGCTCCATTTAATGAATGTTTTGATTCTGGAAAATGAAAGCAAATAAAAGATAAAAGGATTCTTAAAAAAACATCCAGCTTCATAAATTGATGCAGATAAATTTGATCTATTCTTGAACTGAAGTTTGGGGAAAGAGCAGCAAACGGCCCCCGAGCCGCATGTTGAACACCCTGCATTACAACCTGCACTGGATTTTAACTGAGAAAACTGTGATGTCATAAATGAGTTTTAACATATTTTTACAAAATAAAGCCTCAATGAAAAAACATAAAATCTATTTGAAGTTATTTTAATGCAAATGAACCTAGGAGGGACTTTTCATCTTGTTTTAAGTCAATAATTCCTTAATATTCATCAGAAATTAGCAGATTATTTCACTGAAAACATGGGAATAAAATCATGTTAAATGAAACAATCTGCCAGTGGAACTTTTATAAACTAATATTAAGGCATTAAAAGAAGCTGACAAGTTAATTGTAAGTTAGTTTACTCTCATTTCAGATAATTTCACCAGGAACTATAAAAAATACTTGGTAGGATTTAGTATTTTTGCAGTGGGAATGCAGCAGCCTTCAGTAAAATCAAAGACTTGTAATAGAATCAGAAGCTGTTTTTTCTCATATGCTGGGAAATAAAAATGCAAAGAAACCATGTGTAGCTTTTATTCCAGTTATGATTTATGCTCCACGTTTTATTAGTCTGTCACATAAAATCCTAATAAAATCACTGGAGGTCGAAACCAGAGCAAATGCAGAAAGTTTTTAAGGTGAAGAGAGGACAAAGCTGAGGTCAGCCGGGTCCAGACGTGTCCAGAAACCGAACATGACGGAACGTCAGCGTCCATGTGAACAGAAACTGTCCTTTCAGATTTTACTGGAAATTTATCTGAACAAACTAATATCTGGGTCAAAACAACATTTTCTGAGGTATATTTGGTTTATTCTAGATATTCATTTTTCCCTGACCTGTGAGCACCAGAGGTCAACTGCAGTACCAGTTTGTCCCACCAGGGAGGCTGTGGAGGCACAAAGACATTTAAATCTCAGGTTTTCATTGGCAAATTCCAGATTTCAAAGAGGGAGAAAAGTTTGGTGTAACAGGAGTATTTGTCTCATTTACTGCATTTCATTTAAATTAATGCCTTCATAAGAGGAACATTCAAAGTCCAGTGACTAAAAGCGTCAATTTATGTGATTTCAGCAGCGACGCCTCTGTCTGCACGGCGCGCCTCTGACAAGGTTAAACTGAAGCAACCAAAGAGATTTTTATTTTTATTAAACGTTTCGAAACACAGCAAACGTAACGACCTTCTGAACTGCAGCAGGTGGAGAAGGTGAGTGGAAGGAAAAACTGCAGTGCTGAAATGGAGAAGATTGTGAACCAAAGCAGGTTTATTGATGCAACAATCACTGCAAGAGCAACTCAGACCCGATGCTGAGAGCCGACATGAGAAATCATTTCTCAATCACAGCTTCTGGCAAACAACATGAGGCGTTTCAGCAGAATTAGAAGAATTTCTGTCATTAATCTATTTGAAATACACATCTGACTTGTTCAAATAAATAACATTTTGTGATTTATTCATTGATTCACTTAAAATGGAACCAAACTCACCAAAACACCAGAAACTCACGCAGACAGGATTACGCAATTTGGAAAAAACACTAAAAAAAAACAAGAAAAGTCCAAATATTGAAGAAGACTCTTAAGAAATAGAAGTGCTGCTGTTTGGCATCACACACACACACACACACACACACCCACACACCCCCACATACACACACACACACTGGGAGATAACCGCGCTGAAGTTAAACTATTTCCTGTTCCTGTTTGTTTGGTGCCAGCCGAGCCACCCTGCTGCCACCGAGGAATGTCGTTAACGTGGCTCTGAGCGCTGACGTGCACGCTCACACACACACACACCCCACACACACACACAGCCAGGCGGCAGCCATTTTGTTCCTCCAGCAGTAAACACAACAGAGGAAAGACGAGACTTTGAGTGACTTTGACTCTGCTTTGCTTCATGTGTTTCTGTCTCAGCTCCACCTTCCTCTCACTTTCCTGACCTTCCAGTCCGGGGGGGGAGGGGGGAGGTCTGGGGTGGTGGTGATGAGGAGGAGGAAGAGGAGGAAGAGGAGGATGAGGACGAGGGGGGAGACAGCGAGCCCACTGGAACCTTGGGCTGAGCTGTGCAGGAGTGAGCTTTGAATAATTGTCCTGCAATATGAGTGTCTCTGATTAATTGCCTGAGATAAGGTCTGCCCCCCCCCCTACCCCCCCCTGGCCCCCTCAGCCCCCCCGCCTGCCTGCGCTCCATAATCAGCACCGACTACTGAGAGAGAAACTATTTAACTGACCCTGTCATCTCAGAGCACCATGATGGCTGTCCTAATTACTCAACAATAACAAAGGCCTCATTTGGCTTCGCCGCCGCCTGCAATCAGCACTTCTATGAATAACTTAACAAATAGGAACCAGGCAGAAACGTATTTACAGCCACAGTAATTCAAGGCCAGAAGACAATGCATGTCACCTCCAGCTGAACGGGCTGCAGGTGACAGTCGGCCTGAAGTCGGGTCCATGGGACTGGGAGAACCACTGGGAATGTTTACTGGTTTAATGCTGCTGCTGGTTTATCCTGATCAGCTGATAATCACATTTTATTTAAATCAAATCTGTTCATTTGAAGATTTCCTTCAAATCTGTTTAAGTTCAGTTTTGCATAACTTTGACTGCATCCTCCATCAGGGCGGCGTTTTACAGCTGACAGCATGTTGGTCTATTAAAACATCTGCTTTAAGGGAAAACCATTAAAATATCACACATAAAAACTTTTTATTTTTTACAAATATTTAAGAGTAAATAAAATTTAAATAGTTAAAAATCTGTTTTAAAAATCAAAAACTCTTTATTTCAATATGATCATTGCATTGATCAGCTGATTTTTATCTTTTTTTGTCAACATGAAATCAATAAAACATAAAATGTTTAAGAGATTTCAGCATCATCAGATAAAAAATAAAGTAAAATTTCAATGATATTGTTCAGCACTAAATCAGATTGTTTAGTTTAAAAGGCAAATAAACTTTTCAAATTACATTTGTTTGTTTTGCTAGTAAACAGGAAAAGTGTTTAAAATGTATATTTTAGAATAAACATTGTATTTCTTTAGAAATCTTCCTTTTAATAAATATTTCTTTAAGAAATCACATGGTGAGAAAAAGTCGCCAGATTTCCTTTCAAACTCTTGACAAAGCTTTTATCTTTCAGTATGTGATTAAAAAACGATTCAGAAAAACCAGCATGGAGAGAAAACAGTCAAATATACAAAGTGAGTTTTGGTTGAGGACCGGTTCTGGTTCTGGTTCTGAAGCCGTCAGTCGGTTCTGATCATTCAAAACATTTCAGTTCTGCAGAAAAACAGAAACAAAAACTTTTAAACAAACTTCCAGCGTTGGAGATGCTGCAGGAAATAAAACTTATTCTGCATGTTAACTAGTTTTAATAAGCAGCAGATAACCTGGTGCAGAAACAGCAAAGACAACATCTGAAGGTTTCCAGGCTGCAAAGCGTCTCGGCGCTCGCTGTGTGGCTCTGGTTGGAGGATCAGCCTGTGTCTCCGCTGATTGCACCTGGCCTGAAAACACTATTTACACATGAAACACCTGCTGGCTGTTGTTGCTCCCTGCAAAGACGAGACGAGCTTCTCTTTTTCAGAAAGACAGAAACTCAACACACCAGTCCAAAGAGTTAGAATGGAGGCGGGCGAACTGAGCAGAACCAGTTTACTGATAAACACACCGGGCATTTCTAGTGTAACAATAAAACGTGGGCGCGCACACACACACACACACACACACACACACACCTCTAACAGCCTCTATCTTTCCTCCCCAAACTGCTAAAATCCCAGTTAAACTTTCACACCGCTGTGTGTGTGTGTGTGTGTGTGTGTGTGTGTCCTCAGCTTTATGCTGTAATTTACTGCAGAGCCTGGAGGCCAAGCCGCCTTTGAAGTGCTGCAAAATGTCAAATCAGTTATTACTAAAAAGAAAGAATTCAATTTGGGTGTTTTATGATAATCGCTACATTTTACCAGCCCGGCGTTCGGTCCTCTTTCTTCCTGCTCAGATGTGCTGATCGCAGAAGAAAGTTGTTGATGATTACGTCTCATTCTCCGTCTTCTCCTTTCTGGTGTCACGACGATCGCAGAGACGGGGAAAATCAATTTGGCGGCATAATGCTCTCCATCAATCGGACCGGAGCGATAATGATGTTCTACACCTGAGAGACGGAGCCGCGCTAAGTGAGCTGCAGCAGGAACAATACGGCTGCTTCATGATTCATTACGCCCTAATGTGGCCCCGAGAATAGAGACGGAGCAGGCCCTGTGAATTACACACACACACACACACACACACATCAGAGCTGCATGGAGTCCAGCTTCACCAACACACACTTCCTGTTTCCTGTTGGATCAACATCAAACCGATCCAGAACTTTATTCTTTGTCTTGTTGCTCAAACTGACTAAACATCATCAGCTGCGTTTCTGTTACAAACTTAGTCAATATTAAGCTAATATAAAAAAAAAATCACAATTTTCCTATTATTGTTGTTCCCTTAACTAAGAAACATAATTTAAAATCACATGAATAAGTTTCATCAGTTGATAAATCATTAAAAATCACATGGTTCTCCAACCACTTCCTGTCTTCTTCTTCATGGTTTCTACCAGTAGCAACATCCGGCTGTTGGTCATGTGACTCGTTTGAGCTGCAATAACTGTTTCCACTGCAGGTTTGGGAAATAAACTCATTTAAATACGGCGGGAAAAAAACTCATCATAAAAACTTTTCACCCAAAATTTGTTTTTTCCAAATTGTTTTAATTGAGCAAATGCACTTTGTGATTAACCCGAACCCAGCAGAACCCGAACCCAGCAGAACCCGAACCCAGCAGAACCCGAACCCAGCAGAACCCGAACCCAGCAGAACCCGAACCCAGCAGAACCCGAACCCAGCAGAACCCGAACCCAGCAGAACCCGAACCCAGCAGAACCCGAACTCAGCAGAACCCGAACCCAGCAGAACCCGAACCCAGCAGAACCCGAACCCAGCAGAACCCGAACCCAGCAGAACCTGAACGCAGCAGAACCCGAACCCAGCAGAACCCGAACGCAGCAGAACCTGAACGGAGCCCAGAGAGAAAAATTTGCCAAAAACTCAGAAATGTTGAGACTAAAATCTGAAATTTTCAAAAAAAAAAAAAAAAAGGAAACTTCTGCGTTTCAAAAATAAAAAATTATTGACTTTTGATACTCAGAAATTTCTGAGTTTAATTTCAAATTTTCTATCTATATCTATATATCTATAACCCCTAATAAGCCATCATAGAGCCCGAGGAATAGATCAGACTCGGTGAACGCTGTCCAATCTGGTCTAGAATATCTCTGTGTCTCACAGTTCCTGTTCTGGAACAAGCACAGGGCGACGGTGGACACCAACCTCTCAAACTCAACTGAACTAAAATCACTGATTTTGCAGCAACATTTTGGAAAAGTTATGAACTTTTTCAGCTTTTTTTTGCCATAATGTGGCAAATGTTTACGTTTAGCATCAGATATTATTTCGCCAAGAAACAGGAAGTTACATTAGAAGGAGAGTAAGGGGATTGGTCCAAATTCAGATGAGTTTCAGTGATTGGTCAGAAAAGAAGGAAACAGAAAACTTTGAGCTGATTGGTCAGATTTGTGGAAGAGTGAAAATTTGTGAATGAATGAATGATAATGGGATGTGATTATGAGAGCACTGTATAGAAAATAGAAAGAATATTATTTATTGGATGATTCTATAGAAATAAAGAAATAAATATATTTCACTACTTATTTTATTTTAAACTTAATTTCTTTGTATGTAACTTTTTAATTACATTAAACTGAATAAAGTCAAACTTAAGTTAATTTAATGATTTTGGATATTTGGACAAATATTAAACCCACTTTTAATATTTTTACAGAGGTGATTATTTACAGAACCAGTTCAGATCCAGTTCAAACCGAACAAACTGGTTTTATAAGAAACAAAAAGAAAAACAAGGAGTTAGAAGCTAAACTCATATTTGAACCACTGACTGCTGGCTGGATTTGACCCCTAAGTTGACCCCTAAGTTGACCCCTGAGGTAGAGTTGGGCTGTGAACTGGACCTAGAATGAAAGAAGAAGTTGGTGGGAATGGAAGAAAGGAGGGAAAAGGGCAGACAGACATGCTGCCAAGTACCCACATCTCTATTCCACGGCTTTGTGTACCGTGTGGAATAACATACCTCCCCCTACACACACACACACCCACACACACACCCTCCCTCCCCAGCTCTTTGTAAAGCGATCAGGCCTCTGATAGTGATGGTGATTACAGAACCACAGGAGCAGCTCCCCACCAAAACAAAGTGTTTTTCAGCTGCTATTTTTTCAGGGCCTGGCGCCACCCGGAGCTCCGTAAACAATAAACAGAGGCCAGGGCCCGGCTACACACACACACACACACACACACCTGACTCACGCCACTCATCGTGGCAGGTACGGCGCGTCATTGTGAGCAGCAGCTGGAGCATGCAGGATGAACGGCGAGCCGCGCACTTCCCGTGAACTCCAGCAGAACTCACACGTCCCGCGTCTCGCTTTGCTGCAGCTCGTCTAGTTCAACCTGCTGCGCTCTGCAGGGCTTCTGCAGCACATAAACACTCTGCAAATATATATTTTCTCTAGTTTTTCACCCAGTCTGCTGCCTTAAATGGTGCCGTCCTATCTGAACATCTACTGTGGCCCCGGCTTGCGTCGCAGCGGTTCTGTTAAACGGTGGACTC
This sequence comes from Brachyrhaphis roseni, assembly GCA_903066815.1. NCBI lineage: Eukaryota > Metazoa > Chordata > Actinopteri > Cyprinodontiformes > Poeciliidae > Brachyrhaphis > Brachyrhaphis roseni. Next base: position 11,811 of record CAEFZY010077516.1, read on the forward strand.
GCAGCAAATTGACTATTACTTCAAAGTGGGCTGTGATTATGTCCCTGAGTGATTAGGGGGGCTGTTAAGAGGGAGCCACTTGAGCATTGCCAGTGAACCCATGAAGGAATGCCGGCTCGGTGCCGATGGACGAGGAAAAGCGCCGCCAGAGACACAGAGGGCCGAGGAAACGATGAGAAGTCAGGGAGGAAAGGCAGGAAGGAGGAACAGAGGAAAACTGGAGAGGTTAGACAGGGCCGAGAAAAAACCTGCAGAAGTTTAAAAAACTGAGGAAAAAACCTGCAGAGGAAAAACTTCACCAATACTCACATATTTATCACTTTTCAGTCTCAACTTTGATCCCAAGAGAAACTAGTGCACTGATTTTAATGCAAAAATAATCTGAAAAGTGTGGCATGCATTTGTATTCCGCTTGTAGATATAAGAGTAACTCAGAAATTTTCAAATTCTCAGAAATTTGCAGAAAACACAAGGACATTTCTGAGCTTAAAAATAAAAAAAATCAGAATTTTCAAGATTAGTTGCAGAAATTTTTTTTCAGTTTCAACAGTCAAAATTTCTCACATTTATTTTTTTCATCAATCTAAAAATTTCAGTTTTTTTCTTGCAAACTTTCAACTCTTGGAGCTCAGAAATGTTCTTGTTTTTCTAGAAAACATCTGAATTTAATTTCCACAATTTATGATTTTTTTCTGACATATTTCTTACTTTGGAGCTCAGAAATGAAAAAAATCAGATCATTTAAGATATTATTCTAAAAGGTACTCTTTTTTTCTATTTCTAACTTTCCCGATGCGCGGCGGTCGTATTCAACCCCGGAGTGTGAAATGGAGATAAGAAAGAAAAGGAAGGAACTGAAGTGGTGCAGAAACTGAACACACACCAGCAGCTCTGGTGTGTGTTCAGTTTCTAACATCAGGAGTTTTTATCCCCATCAGCTTGAAAACAGCTGAAGCTGTGAGAGGAAATATTTCAACAAAAAGAGTTTTTGCTGAAATGCAGAAATGCAAATTCAAAGGAGAAAATAATTCCTGCAAGGAAGAAGAAACAAAGATAGAAAAAATATAAAACATAAAAACCGTAAAGAAGGAAAGATTTCAGAGAATGAGTCTGAAATCTGGCCTGAAATTAGCAGAAAGTTTTTACAGTAAATCTGATGTTTAGTAACTGGAACATCTCTGAGGTGAAGATGGAACGAAACAGAAAATAATAAAATATCCAACATTTTACCACCTTTCAGACTCAACTTTGATGTATTTTCTGAGTATTTGTATTGAGGCTGCAGGTTTTACTGAGTTAGACGGGATGGAGAACATTTTCAAGTCCAAACACAGGTTTACAGTTGGTCTGGACTTTGACTAGGCCCTTTTTACTCAAGAATCTGCTTGAACTCATTGTAATCTGGCTGTTAATGGAACAGAAACAGTATGAAGGGTGTGAAAACTTTGCCTGGCCTGCAGGTGAAATGTTCAGTGAGTTCAGACTTTGAAACGTTTCCATTTCGTTTCAATTGTTACCAGACTCTCTAACTTCTGTAACGTTAACACCAAACTGATCCCTTCATCTTCACATCAAACAGACCAACAAGCAGCAGCAGCAGCAGGAGGAGGAGGAGGAGGAAGGCGGGATGAAAGCAGTGGAGGGAGAGACCCTGGCAGTGCGCAGACCCCGGGAGCGAGGCCCGGACGCCGTTTTAATGGGAATAATGAGCTTCTATCTGAGGCGATTAGGGCTGCGTTGGATGGTTATCTCCCAGCAGAGCCGCACTGTGGCATCTAAAGAAAATGTTTGCGTTTGAAAACCTCCGTCACATAAACAAGATAAGCAGGGAACACGTATCACATCCAACCTCCGCTTTGTTTTCCGAGGGAGAAGGTTTCCTGGAGCGCCACCGACTCCGATCCCTCTGCCATGGATCCGGAAACAGAAAACTGCAACATCCCAGCAGCAGAGAAACGTGGTCTGCTGACAAACCGAAACTTTTCTTTGATTTTTGAGATAATTGTAAATGTCGGCTTATTAAGATTAAAACTTGATGGTCTAAGAAAAAATATTAAATGTAAAATGAAGCTTTTCTGTTCAGGCTAAAGTTCTATTTATTCTGTATTTTCTTTTATAAATTTCTTCAGAGTGCTTCTGAACTTTAACACACTTATAAACTTACTTTAACCCTGTTTTCACCTGGAGTGAGCCACTGCTGCTTCTTAATCCCATCATTAGTTCAGATGAGTAACAACGTTTCCACAGTAAAACAAAAAGGATTCAACTGACTCCAGTTTATGAAAGAGTAAATTTTGCTGCGTAATTCCTGACATGTTGAAAGATGAAACTGCTGTTATCTTTGCAGACAGCAAGGCGAGAAGACGCTCATATTTTCACCGCTGCCGCTCCTCCTTTATGCCTGTTATCGGCGAGTCAGATCGAGTTCTTCACGTCTCCGTCCAGGTCACGAACTTTACCTGCCGAGTTCTGATCCTGAAATACTGCATAGCAGACATGCATGCCTCCTGCATCCAGGATGGTGTGTGAAAAGCTAAAAGTCCTGCAGAAGTTATTTTAGATTTATCTTCCTTGTCATCAAAACTTTTGTTTGAGCTCAATAACTAAAACATTTTTCATTCAGAGATGGTTGTTTCTTAGTTTGAGATCTTAGAAAACTGATTCATTTGGAGATTAATTGTGACAATCATAATAAAAACAAAGGAGAATTTATTTTAAAACAGATTATCTTTTATTGTTACGTCTTTTTTCTAAGGATAAATGTATATTTTCAGTTTTATTTAATTGCTCAATTTATAAAAGTGATGACAAATAAGATAATTAAAATTGGATTTTAGTTTGATGTCAGATTTTAGTTCACATTTCAAATAATGAATTTCCTTGAAATGAAACAGAAACTTAAAGCATATAAATATAAATTTGTTATTTTTTCTTAGCAGATATTTATTCATGGAAGAATAAAAGTGATGTGGATTGTGACTGAAATTATTTCCATTCTGCTGGTGATGTCCCGGACGAGCCCCCAAAAAGAGAGGAAACTTTTTAAATTTGACAGGAAATGTTACTAATTATGGTGACATGTTTTGTTAAAGAAAGACCAAATTATTGAGATGCAAGGCCAAGGAATTATTTTCAATCAAATATTTAATCATGGAAATTATAAAAGTTTTGTTACATGATGCATAAAACTTTGGGACGCATAAGAGCAAATGATGTGATTTTTCCCAACTAGTTTTATATTTTTGCTAATTATTGATACATTATTTTGCTGTTGCTTTATATCAAAAGTGGGATTTTTTTAATTGGATGTTTTGAAGGATTGTATATTCACTGCCTGAAATTCAATTGCAACATTTTAAACAAAACATTTGACTGAGATTTTGTTGGATGAGACCTACATACGCCGGAAAACTTATGGAAGGTTGATCCAAACAAACTGAGGGTTTGAGTTCTGGTGGGGAATTTATTTGACAAATTAGTTGATAAAATCAACTGTAATGTGGAAATCTTAATAGCTGAATAAATATTTCATTAAAATAAAAGTCATAATCTGTTTTCTGCTGCAGAAATGCAAAGTAAAGTGATTCTCAAAAGGAAACGAGAGACAAAGATTGAGATTGATCATAAAATATAAAAAACGCTAAAGAAAGAATAATTTCAGAGCCTGAAGTTCAGCCTGAAATAATCAGAAAAGAGTTTAACGTAAATTTCTCAGGAACCTAAAGTGAACTTTACTTCATCGCATGTTTTCCTGCAGGTCACGACTCGCAGACTCAGCCAGCACACTGAGGCCCCTGTGACTCAGGGCCAACGCCACCGCGGGGTCACGACCCCAGCCACAGTGTCTCCCAGGTCACAGGGTCGGGTCAATCAGAGGGGAATGTTATCCGAGGCATCAGAGTTTATTTGTTTAATTTTGCGTGTCTGCCTCTGATCAAGATGGCCGCCGATTATCGGAGGGAAAATGGAGGAGCAGAGAGTCTACTGCTTCAAATTAGGCTGGAAAAATAATCCTCACCTCAACTAAACATCGCCGTTTAAACTTATTGTCCGAAGTCAAATAAGCTTTAGAGACCCGGCAGACCCGGCCGGCTCAGCCGACCCGACTGAGACTCGCTCCCAGGTCACATCCAGAACCACGAATATTTTCCTGCTGCTGTCAGAGAATAAATGTTCAGATCATCCAACTCTCCTGCATCTTCACCTTGCTGCAGCTTTTCTCATCAGAAACAGTGAAGTTAAATAATTTACATTAAAAAGAAACAAAGAGGATTCCTACATAAAAAGGTTTCAATCAGCAACGAAATAAAAACATTAATAGTTTCAAAAGCTGAAAAAAATTCAACTTTTAATGCACTTTAATTTTAACAAAGTAAATAATCTCAGCCAGTTTTAGTTTAATCATCACGTTTAATGTTTTTCTTTTTTTTTTTGACTAGTTGTGATAAAAATCTACTTTATATTTATGCAAATATTTAAAAAGTAAGAAGGAAGACAGAAATTTGATGTGTGAAACTGAATAGAAACAGGATTTATAAAAGATATTTTAACTTCAGTCACTTGGAGGTAAACAGTGAATATTTTCACTTCTGCTCCAGTTCATTTATTCTTCTCTGATTTGTCTTTTATTAATCGACACCTTCATGATTTTATTTTTATTAATATAATAAAGTTCCTTGGTGAAAGAGCAACATAAATGCAACAAACATTAAAAAACTAAAACTCTCCATGTTTTATTGTTGGAATTCAAGAAGTGAAGAAATTAGGACATTTTTCTGATTCCTGCCTGACGGTCGCATAAATTTGGGTTAATTATTTAAATTCCCTTTGGGATCAATAATAAAGTAGTTTTTGAGTTTCAGGGTCCGTAATTAATCACATGTTAATCAAAAACCTTTTTTCTGCTGAATTATTAAACATATGAGCTCAAAAACAAAATATTTGTTTTTAATCTGATTGGAGCAAAGTGTTATTCTGTTCTATTAATCACTTATTTAATGCGTCAAAATTGTGATCAATTAATCTATAATAAATTATAGTTATTGATTGTAGTTAAAAAAGAAATGAGCAGACAGAGGAGGAGGAAGTTCAACCATCTCTTCCACATCCCCTACTCCAGCATCTTTCTACCGGCGCAGCCTGACAGACTTAAAGTGGAGAAGCAAAAGCAAAGGAGGAGGATTAGCAGAGCAGCTAACAGCTGATCCAGGAATATCGTTTCTACAGTCTTCAGTCAGAGGCCTCTTTAGATCAGCTGCAGAACTGACTGCTACTGGAGATCAGAGGCGCATCGTTTATGGTGAAAGTTTTCTTCCCATAAGAATTTTGATTTGTTGTCATGATTAATTTAAATAGACTGACAATCTGATCATGAATGTTATTGTTCCATAAGAGCTTCAGTAAATATCAGTAAATTCAAAAATGTGATTAAATGCTAAAACTGATCAGTTTGTTGATATAAATCCTGTTTTTAAGTGTCGTCCTGAAGAGCCTGCTGCTGAAAATGGGAATCATTTTTATTTTTATTTGTGTTTGTGACATTATGGATGTTGTACCATGCAGTTACAGCCGTAGTTACCTGAAAACATATTTTTGTCATAATCTTTATCATTATCACAATAATGCCACAAAATGTCCATTTCCAGCCCACAGCATCACCATCTGAAGAGTCGCTGTGGAAATCAGTGGAAATAGTTTTTCTTTCCTCCACATTTTCTGAGAACAAAGCATAAACTCCTGGTGGCCTCAGAGCCAAACCTCTGCATGACCCCCACCCCGACCCCTGACGGTGGAGGCAACGCAACAATACACTTAATTTGCTGTGTGAATACCTGTGTACCTGCAGAGGTGTGTGTGTGGGTGTGAGTGTGTGTGTGTGTAGCTCCAGCCCAAACAGTGCGGCGCCAGCAGTCTGCCCTTCCCTTGAGAACGTAACGGCTGAGTGGTGCTGGAAAGAGAGCCGGGTGGAGGCGGTGGAGGCGGGGAGCCGTCCAGGTGACTCAGCCCGGCTCACACCTCCAGCCTCACCTGCAGGAACCTCCGCTCTGCCTCGGGACGCGTCCGCTAATCCACTAATCCGCTTTTCAATCTGTTCAGGAGGAAATTGAACGGAGTAAATATGAACAGCGGCTCTGCTGACTTCATCAGAAAATAAATAAAAATCCCGATTCTGCTGCGCTCAGCGCAGTTTTCATTCCACCGCCGGCCTCCGCTCAGCTTTTAATGTCATGTTTTAAAAACAAAGGAACCAGAACTGGACCGGAGCCGGTTCAGCCAAAAATCACTGAAACCCAATCAGGTTCTGAGCCGAATGTGTTTTTTCTGGCTGATGGTTTATTCTGAACCAACTGGAGGAAGGAAAAATGTTTTACCATAAAAATCCATAAATCCATCCGGGAAAACCCGATCACTGCTTCCTCCTCAGCAGCATCAGACACATCAGACTTTGACTAGGCCACTTAGTTTCTGCTGCAGATCAGCAGAAACGTCACCAGACTTTTTCATGAACATGTTTTTGTTAAATAAAGGAAGACTTCGGGTTCTTTTGGGTCGGGAATGGTTCTGGTCTTGAATCTTTCTGATTCTTGTTTTAAAGCCGCAGTAACTTTTATACAAATCAGTTTTTATTTGTTCAAAATGTCTCCATGTCGTTACAGTTTGATATGAGACAGGTAATCTGTGGACTGATCAAACTCTGCTGAAGAAATACACCAAAAACAACCAATCAGAGCCAGGAGGCGGGGCCTATCGCTGCCAATCATCCTCATTTACTCGCTGCTAAACGTGTTAGTGGCAGAGAAACAATTTACTGCTGAAGGAAAACTGTTTATCTGCCGTCATTGACGGCTATGCTAACTAGCATTAGCATTAATGACAGGCTATGCTAGCTGCAAAGTAGCAGAGAGCAAAGAGAGTGATTGGCAGTGCTAAGTCCCGCCTCCTGGCTCTGATTGGCTGTTTGAGTGGTTTTATGGATGATCTGTCTCATCTGACAGACGTCAGAAACTTTGTTCTTCATCCTGAATTTCTTTAGATGAAGAGTTTCTGTTTCAGATCTTTCTGCCTACTTCATGTTGCCAGACCAGTTCTACTAAAATCATTTCCTCAGTTCTGGCAGTAAAAAGGTCTGGGATCAATTCCAATAAATAGGTTTAATAACCACTAGTTAATACTTCTCCACACATAGAGCCTGTTTGGCTCACATAGCTTTAGGTTCCGCCCACATGGAAGTTTTTAAACGATGCGTTCGGGCGGATTGATCATTTTTGGATAAATTTCAGGTTTCATGTTTCCATGTGACATCACATCCATTTCTCTCTCCCTCTCGCACGCCCCTGAAATAACAAACATGGCGCCACCTGGTGTTTTTGTTTCGGTTTCTGTCAGTGTTACAGTGCCACCAACTGGTCTGGCAGACCTACTGCAGCATTTTCTCAATCATTTACCAGAATCTTTGTCTCGTTTCTACAGAAACTTTTTCTCTTCATGCATTAAATGATCCAATAAAAACATATTTTGAGGTTGGAATAAAAACAGAGCAAAAGGGCGTAAAAACTTCTTCATACTTGGACGACCTGGAGACACAGAAACCTCTTCGGTGTGTTTTTTGGTTTGACGGTGGGATCCAAGTCAAACATGGCCGTCCAGTAGGGAAAGCAGAGCGGTCAGTCGGCTCTTTATTGCCCCACGGCGCGGCTGTCCAGCCGGCCCCACTTATGGTTATTAGCAGCTATAAATACGCCTGTTTCCAGGGCTAGAATGTCAACGCTGTTTGTCCTGGTTAAGACACATAATGACCTCATTTACATCTCGTTTCCTCCTCCGAATCGGAAGCCATTATGCGCCCCCACGCTCCGCGCCCCCTCTGCTGAGAAATATCCACGGTTAGGAAGACGGACCAATCAGCTGCCGAGCTGCAGGACGGGAAGGAAAAGCTCCCAGGAGTCAGGCTGGGACCAGAGGACACAGGAAGTGGAAGCATATGCTACTTCCTGTCCGGCAGAGACACTGGTAATGGTTTTTACTGTTTGTTTATCTCAATTATTCAGATTTGAGTAAGAAACTAAAATGATTCCCAGAGTTTTAGTAATTATTCCATCCTGGATTTCACTAAAATTACAGTGAAGTCAAAATTCAATAACACTGTAAAAGTGACTTCATAGCTGTGAAAAGTTTCCCAAAATGATTTTTGCTCTTTTGTTATTTTTAATTTTAATCATTTGGATTTTAATATTATAGATAACCTGAGTAAAGTTTTTAAAAATATGATCTAAAATGATTACAATTGAAAAAAGAAATTATATTATAAATAAAATATGCAATATTGTCATGTAACTTAATAATTTCATTTATTAGTTCATTTTCTCTCTGGTTCTGTGTCTCACTAATCTGATTATAATTTATGTTTTTTCAACTCAGAATGAGCTAAAATTAAAATGGATCAATAATAATAATAATAAGCAGAATGATGGAGCTCCTTGTCTTATTTTATTAAATCTGGTATTCCTGATTAGTTTTTGGGGATTTTCTTCCGTTCCCCCACTGTGACAGAGGTCAGAGTTGGTGTCGTCTGCCTGGTTCGATCTGAACCTTCCTGACCCGGCAGTGACTTCAAACAAACAGCAAACATCCAAACATCCAAACACGGCGAACACGGCGCCAGAGACAAAACAGCAGCATGTGGAGCATGCAGGAGGAGGCGCTCTGCCTCTCAACACAAAGCAATCTGCAGCAACGATCAGAGGTTTCATTCCTCATCGCTGACGGTCGCCAACATCAGCATCACCAGCATCAGCTCTTCCTCCAGAACAACCAGCTTCCCCAGAGAGCTGCACACTGGAATCAGAGCAGCAGCATGAAAACAGCCGATAAGATGCAGAGATGATGAAATATGAAGCAAAAACACATGAACCGGAAAAAAGATGTCTGATGGAAGCACACACCTGACCTGATCACACACACACACCCCGACCTGATCACACACACACACCCCCACACACCTGACCTGATCACACACACACACCCGTATATTTTACAAAAGTGAGTTGCTGCATATGATCACCATGGAAACCAGTTCAGACAATCAGTTAAACCAGGAGGTCGGAGGTCAGACATGAAGGATTATTTTATGCTTCAAGAGAAAAAAGAAAAAAAAAAGATAAAATTATTTAGAAAAATGCTACATTTCTGTTTTCTTTTCCCAAAGAGTCGGTGATATGAAACATTATCACGATTGTTTTGATTAATCTGAATTCAAGTGAATTTTCAGCATAGAAAATTATTTCTGAGATTTAAAATATCATCAAGAAGTTACTTTAAATCAAGAATAAAGTCATTATTTATGTTAATTAGCCTTTAAGTTGCTAATTTAGTTACAAAATAAATTTTTAAAGCAGAAATATTTTCCTATAGTTCTGGACTTCAGCCTGAGGTTCTGCTGAGGTTCTGCTGTCCCTCATCTTCCTCCAGACCAGACTCTCTCTGGGGTTAGAGGTCAGGCCCAGGTGTTACCATGGTGAACAAAGCAGGTACTGGTACCGATGGCAGTTTGGGTCGGAACCAAGTCCTGCTGGAAAATGAACCCCAGCATCTCTATGAAGCTGTGAAATGTTCTGGTAGGCACTGCGTAGAACCCAGTGGACCAGAACCAGCAGATCATCTCTGAACATCGCTGGTCCAGTCCGCTCGGAACCGGTCCAGTTGGTTTTCTGAACTGTCGTTTCCTCTGATCTTGTAATGAATTTCATTTCGGTGTCGGTTCGATTTAAGCAGACATGAACAGAGCCGGTCCGGATGGCCGGGTCCAAATGGCCAGTTCAGGGCCGCAGCTCCATCTGATACCGGGTCCGGATACCGGTCCGGATGGGTTCTGCTCCGCTCTGATGGCGGCACTCTGCGGAGGTTGAAGGACAGGTCTGTTTTTCCCCTCCCGGACGGTCAGGCCGGTTCCGACCCGCATGGCTGCGCCGGGACAGCGGGTGATTGGCGTGGCGGCCGCATGGCGCCTCCTCAGATTATTCATATCACGTCGTTCAGTTTCATAAAGCAATTACATGTTTTCACACTCCAGCAGCTCTGGGAATGGCAGCTGGTGGAAACATCCTGCTTTTACTCTGAAAATAGTTTTATTCAGCATTTGACGGCCGCCATCTTTAATCCTGCAGCTGCTCTTCCTCAGGTTTTCAGCAGAACAACAGAGAATCCCAGTTAGCACTGGGAAGGAGGCAGAGCTCACTGGTGCAGCAGTCGGGTTTACTGAACCAGAACCAGAACCAGATAGAGAAACTAGAGAAATACCAGGGCCTAAGGGAGGAACTGGAGAGGGCCTGGAAGGTGAAGACCACAGTGGTGCCTGT